>VXBB01017781.1:270547-487839 GCA_013399915.1 Illadopsis cleaveri | reverse complement strand
AAAAAAAAAAAAAATAGAATTGAAAGTCTTTAGAAATTTAAGCCACTTAACAGGGTGGGATCTTTCACAGCCATAGAGCATCTCCCTGGAGCATGGAGTATTTCCCCTTTGAGGAAAGGCTGAGGGAGCTGGGCCTGTTCGGCCTTGAGGATACTGAGGGGAATCTTAAAGGTACATACAAATGTCTCAAGAGCAGGTGTCATGATGATGGGGTCAGGCTCTTTTCAATGGTGCCCAGAGACAGGGTAGGGGCAACAGGCACAGACTGAAACCCAGAAAGTTACATCTGAATATGCAGAAAATCTTCTTTACACTGAGGCTGAAAGAGGACTGAAACAGGTTGTGGTCTCCTTCTCTGTAGATATGGACAAACAGTCTGGATGCAACCCTGTGCATCCTGTTCTAGGTGAAGCTGCTTGGGCACTGACCTAATATAAAAGTACTAGCAAGAAATGTTTAATGAAAATCTAGAATTCACTTCCATGGAGCCAATTCTGCATTTTTGATACCTTAATGCTAGCAAAGCATTCTCTTGAAATGAGTTACTTGTTGAACATATAAATGGATATTGTGATTAAAACCTGACTCTCGAAAGATTGCATTTTCAACCTCAGAGTAAGGCATTAGCAAGAAGAACAAAAAGCAGTTGGAAATTGAGTTGCTCCAGAGTAATTTTTAAAATTAAAGTCAGCAGCCCTAAAGATTACAGCACCTGACTGGATTGTTTTACCAGGCACTTGGTTGGATTCATGATGAATTCACCAGATCTAACAGTTGTGCAGCTGCAGGATGAGATGGCTCTTGCTC
Organism: Illadopsis cleaveri; assembly: GCA_013399915.1. Lineage (NCBI taxonomy): Eukaryota > Metazoa > Chordata > Aves > Passeriformes > Timaliidae > Illadopsis > Illadopsis cleaveri. The sequence continues at coordinate 487,032 of VXBB01017781.1, read as the reverse complement.
AAGGAAAAAGAATCCTTCCTTTTGCACTCAGTCGAGGTTCACTGTGCTGCTGAGTCTAGTCCTTGATGGAGGGAAAAGCCAGAAACCAACAGCAGAAAGTGGGAAGAGAGCAGCTCCACCCTTTCCCAACAACCTACAATCACATTGGGGTAGGAGCAAGGAATTGCATTTTCTAGCCAGATGTGGCAGAGGAAAAGGATCTAAGTTAACTTTTGTGTTTGCTATAGGTTCTGCAGGTCTGTTCAGAGTGAGATTTCCCACATGCCTGAAAGCAAGAAGGTGTTTTAGGACTGTTTCTTTTATTACAATTGTCTCTGATGTAACGGGGACTTTTTTTTCATATGAAACCATATAAAAGTAGTACATTATGGCATTGACACTCTGTCCAAAATGATGGGTTTGAGTTATTTAGAAAATGTTCCAAGCCAAAGGCAAAATGCCCCAAATTAGCTTAGAAAAAATATAACTCAAAGAAAAAATCATCCCCTGGATAAAATCCAGCTCTGGAAACAGAGAGAAATAGATTGTCATCCTAACTGGCACCAGCTCCTGCTCAGCATTTGGCAGATTACTTAGGTCAGATTTTAGCTGTAGTGTTTATGATTAAGTGAAGAGGCTCTGGTTTCCAAGCAGGTTAATATATAATGATATTTTAACTGATAATAAGGGCCAGTTCTCAAAAGTGCTGAAAACTTTGAACTTTTGGGGATTTTAAAAATGAATCAACAAAATTCATGTTTAGAAAAGTATGTAAAATAATGATGTAAAGACACAAAATTAAGTGTCTTTCTATTTACAAAATTACTTTAAGGAATTCTAATGCCAAAAGTTAATAAGCATTTGAAAAGAATGAAATGCATGACTGTTAAAAAGGCACAAAATAGACTAAAATAATAGCAGAATGTTCATTTTTTACCCTCCAAAAATAAATATCTTGTGTTCATCATAAATATTACTAAGGAGAAGATAGCACAAGTTACAAAAGCTTTTATTTACTGTTTTGAATACAATTGAATTTATTTCTGCTTCAGAACAAAAGTTTATAGGAGAAAAAAGAAGTTTCCTATGACAGATGATTTTAATTTACTTCTGATAAATCTGTCTTGTATTATACTCATTCTTCTGAGCTCTTATTGGAAACTGCCTGAGCAGAAAGTTCATTTTTCCTGAAAAGTCACACTTCCTCCTGGATGTGAGTAATAACGTGTATGTTTATTTAGTAATTAAATTTTTTTTTTAACTAAATAAAAGACCTCTCCAAATACACAAGGCTGCCAAGAAGTGGATATTTGCTGGTAATTTTCACAGTAAGTTTCCAGAGCATCTTTTTCTAAAATGGCTCTGAAGCACTGGCTGTAAATGAGAGAACCTTCTGACTAATCTCAATACCTGAGGTTGATGGGACACTTATATTTTTTCTTGATAGGAGACTTCTGTGCAGGTCTTTGGTTCTCAGAGGGGGTCTCTTACCACCCCACATGGTGTTTGTGCTTAGCATATTGCACATACCGCCTCTTGGTGTGGCAGTTCCTCATTGTCTTGAGGAGAAGAGAGAAGAAGGGTTGAGGAGGTGCAGAAGAGCACTGGATCTTCATCACAGCATTTGATTCTTGCTGAGGAAATGGCCATTTAACCCTTCACAACCTCCTCCTTCTAGTAAGAGTATGCCAAGGCACGACTCCATCAGAGCTGACCTTTGGCAGTGATCTGTGTGTTCCTATAAACTTACCTTTCACTGGAGGCTCTTACAACTGCTCAGGTAACAGGAATGTGATGTTACAAGCAGGGCAACTTCATAGTTCTGGGATGGGAGCTCCTTTGCTTCCACCTCTTCTGCTGCATGATGAAGATGGTGGCTCTGGCACAGAGTTCAGCATCTTTTTGTGAAAAGCACAGCTGGACAGCTGTACTCCCACCAGACTATTACATGAATGTTCATCAAAATTATACTTTACCTGCTTTAATGTACCTAAATCCTGCTATAAAGGAGACTTCTGTTTTCAGGAATACAGCATATTCTTGTACAATGCCAAAATAAATAAGGGATAGGAGACAGGGATGAAACAGAGCTGATGAGGATTTTCTGCTGAGTGAATGTTTAGACTGTAAACTCTGCAGGGGTTTGGGCTGTGTATACACACTTGTGTTCTAAGGAGGCTGATCTCAACACCAGTGTCCAACAATAAATAAGATTTTGCAGAGAATAAATAAATTTTTGAGAAGGCAGATGAGGCTGCTGCCTATCCAAAGCCAAAAGGGAGCAGAGAGGCTCATTATGAGGTGCTGAACCTGTAAGAAAACGTGAAGATTCAATGCCCTTGGAAAACACATGCAAATTAGAAAAGAATTTCATAGAATTAAGTGAAACCCAAAATAATAAGCAAATAAACTATGACCCAGACTATTCCTTGAACTCAGCTTCACCCTTGACTTTTCTGCTGATGCACTGGCACCAATTCATGCTCCAGTGTAGGGACAGAAACAGGGGCAATTCGAGATGATGGAATCAAATATTGCTAAGGTCCTGCCAAAGCAGATGCAACCCTTTTCTCCTGTCTGTCCATGTCTGAGTGCACTTTTGCCAGAGATCCAGATTTCTAACAAATGCACAAAGAGAGCATGCCTCACTCATCCCATCGTTTTGGTGACCTTGGCATAACCAGACTTCTGGGAAGTTTCTTATTAACCCCTGTCTTGTGTGTGTCATATCCTGTGGACAGAATTATTAGCAAAAGACACATTCTTTGTATCCTTGCTGATATTTTGTATTTATAATTTCAGTTGCATATTTCATTTCATTTCATTTTGTCTTGTATCAGTTATTTTCTTTGAATTGTGTTTACTCTCTTTGAAGTCCTTATGTTATTTAGTTTCATATTGTTTAAGTGGGAAAAAGTAAAAGTGCATATTTATTTGTTCATTTGGAAAAACTTCTCCATTACTTAGACCACCTAGAAGATTAAACCCTGTCAAGGTACCAATGACATGTCCTGTGTCCTTTACTCAAAAAAATATACTATATATTAGGATAAATAACAATTCCTTATTGTCTTATGCAGGGAAATTTAGAAATGACTGAACAAATTAGACAGAAATGTTGAATTGCTTGCTGTCAGACCTTTAGGATCATACTCTGCTTAGCTACATTTTTACTTCTTGTCATACTTCCAGATTTCTATAGCTGAAAAATGACTTTACAGTTGGATGCCATACACAAGAATTCTTATGTTGCTTTCATATATGTGTTTTAAAAGACAATCAGTATTATTTTTATCTCCAGTGACAAGGCGATAAAAAAGCCCCAGAAGAGGCATCATTTGCTTCAGTGCATCTCGTGGGTCCATGAAGAATCAGAAGCATGTCTGCTTAGTCCTCTGGTATCTTTCTTCTAGTCCTCTAATTTTGGAGGAGCAGAGGTGTTGGGGCACAGTGTATTATCTGTCTGCTTCCTAGGCTTTCCATACAGGCTTTGTAGCCAGGATTGTTTATCCTCCAAACAGGTTTCTGAGATGCTGTTGAACATTCCTGAGGCAAAACTGTTGCCCTGGTGTGTGGCTGAGGCTTCTCTAGCTTACATTGCATAGGTGCCCTTCTCTAACTTCTGTGCCAGGAGGTGTTTGCTGTGGTGGTCCTCAGCTGCAAATTCTGCAAATCAGAACTTATGGGGCTTGCAGGACACTCCCTGACAAAATGCTGTTTTCCAAAGCTGATATATATTCTGAAAAATGCCATCTGACCGTGATGATTGCCAAAGAGCAGTGTTTTTAAGGCACAGTTGCTGAACCTAAATTTATGTCAAGAGCTCAATGAACCCTTTTCTTTCAGCTTTTAATTTGAAGCTCTGCTGACAGCCCTGCTCCATTGATCTGCTACATGGATCACTGAACTGTGGCCTCACAGAGCAAGCTTTGGGAAGCTGTTACCAGAGCTCCAAAGAGTGATATTATTAGCTCATGATTTGCTACACTTAAGTAGTGCTCCCAAAGGAGCAGGGTACTGCACTGAGTTTTCAGAGTTCTGAATTCACCTCTGTTTTTGCCATTTATTTTTGTAGTGGTCTTGGGTTGCTTTTCTCCACAGTCACTTAGTTATTGCTCTTTTTACCTTAGATAATTGGTAAAAGACTTGGTAATACTATGGAGAGAGAGCAATCCTCAAGTTCCACTTGGATGTTTGAAACTGGGCTTTTATGCCTTGTTTTTTTATACATAAAGGGAAGATACCAACACTCAAACCTGAAGCCTCCTAAGCTTAATGCATATTCATGCAGTGCTCTGAAGAGTAAGTGCCTTAGAATTTTCCAAATAATAATTACACCTGCTCACTTTTATTCCAAGCCTCTTCCACCCTTGCTCTTTTATTATTTCAACATATGGTCTCTCAGGGCTGTGGAACTGAGACCACTGGAATTTTTTAATGAACGTTTCAGAGTTGTGCGTGCGACTTGCTTGAATATGACAATAATTTTCACCTGTTGTTTTATTTCTCCATGTTCTTCTTGTTTCAAGCTTTTAGGATGAGCGGTTATAGTGGGATACAGTTTCACTGTAGCCTGTGGTATAATTTTTTGCTAGTGTCATCATGTCAGAGGGTGACACTAACCACATATGGCCCTGGCATCTGCAGCCACCACTGGGGTGATGTGTTGGCATGGTTGAGTATTTTTATTCTGAAGCATTTATTCTTTTTCAGTATGAGAGGTTAAAAAATGAAATCTGAGTAGTTTTAATTAATCCATGCTGCAAATAATCTCTGGTTTGGCTTGCAATCCAGTCCTTTTCCTCCTTACTCCTGGACCTAGGTAATCCATTTGCCTGCAGGCTAGTGCAAGCCAGGAGTGTTGGTCTGGGGCCCAAGGTGACCTGTGATTGTCCTTCCAGGCCAGATTCCTTGGGTCAGGGAGATTGGGTGTCCCTCTGAGCCCACACCTCCTGTTTGGCAGTGGTTCAGCATCCTTCTGCTCCATGTCAGGATAATTAGGTGAGGGGCCCCGGGGGCCGAGAGCGCTGCCAGGATGGCTGTCAGCCCCTGACTTCTGGCCAGCCATCTGAGCAAGTTTGGCACTGTAGATCGAGGAGAGGCTGGAAACTAGAAAGCCATGAATGCTTACATGGTTCTGCCATCATCATCATCGTTATTATTATTTATTAACATCTGCACATCTGGTCAGGCCATGCTGTGGCTTGTGCAGAGGCAGCTCCTGCCAGTGGGATCTGCCTCCATTCACAGGGCTGGGATAGTCCTGCTAAGTCAGGGAAACCTGCACAGTTGTGTAGAAACTTCTTAATAAAATTTAATGCTATTACAGTTATTAATAACATAACAGTAAATTCTGTATGGTTTTAACAATTTATTTAATCATTTTATAGTGCAAATATCTAATGATTTACTATATAGAAGTTTGGGCTTTTTTAAGATTAGCAAATCATTTCTTTTCTCCAATAGGTCAATAAGAACTTTCCACTGCATTCAGGTCACATGATTTAGATCCACATTTTCATTACAAAGCCAAACACAAAAATAGCCAACCCTGTCAAAAAGGGATAAAATTAGTCACAGTATCTTGAGAGGGCCACAGCTTGATTGGGATTTTCAGATGTGCTAAGAGTTAGATTATCTCAGCAGCCATTGACACTGGGAGAACTTTACCATTATTGGGAATCATTAGACAGAGGCTTTTTAGATCTGAGATTCCATCTCAAACGTTCATTGTTACACATTCAACATGTATATATTTGGTCTGTAGGGCTAATTTGGTGTTATAGCACAGCAGTTAGATTGACACCAAATTTGTGGATATGGAGAACTGCAGAACACAAAATTTTTCCCATTTTTCACTGGTGTCCCCATGAGGGAAATACCAGGGTGTGCACAGAACTGCCCCAGCATGCAGTGTGGTGGGGATGCCAGCCCTTGATGTGTCCTGTCACTCCTTGATGTGTCATGATAGGAAACAGGACACAGCGGATGACATGATCCTTTCATTACCCCAGTACTGTCTGATCTTTGGATAAAAGGAATTGCAAAATAGCCTGAGTTTGTGACTACAGCCCTGGAAGCTTCATGGAGCATTAATTTATGTACAAGTATGTCTATATTTGTGTTCCACCATGAAGTTACTCCAGCATGACTAGATATTGCTCTTAAAAACTGTATCAGACAGGAGTCTGATGAGACTGACTGTCTGATCAGACAGTCCTGCTTCAGTCCATCCTGTGGCTGCACAAGCACACATGCCAGCCCAGAGAAGAGGCAGAAATGACAGTCTGGGTTTTGGGAAAGCTGTGGTTTGGGAAAGGCACCCATGGCTGCTTCTTTTGGTGGCAGCGCCAGGTTATGCTCTGTGACACTCTTTGTGGTACAAAGCCTGCCTCAGTCTCCCATTTGTAAACCACAGAGAGTGCTTCTTTGTAAGCCAAAAGGATGGTATGAAAATGAAGTAGTCTCCAGTGCCTTGAGAATGAACATTGCTTTCTAAAAGTTAGGAGATATTTGCTCTCCTGTTTCTCTGGCTTGAAAAATTGCAAAGGCTTTTTTTAGAATCCATGCCTTCATCATAATAGTTTCTTGATTTAGCTGTTAGTTTTCATCACTTTGCCATCTGGAAGGAAAAGAAAGTGTAAGCTGATTCTGCCTTTCTTCATATTTCTCTTAAGGAAAATAGTGGTTAAAAAAGTGTAATCATGAGAAAACAGATTAAAGGAGCAAAGAAGACAGAAAGCCTTACCCCAAGCACACATTTGTATCTTTCCTATAAACAAGCTATTTAACTGAGATAAACCTTTCTGTTTTTCTTCAAGGAATGCTATAAAGGTTCACGGACAGTGAATGACCCATCATTCTCTTGTTTTTCTTCTCATGTTCCTTCCATTTCATCTGGACCACCTGCCCTTTTTGAAGCACCTTTCTGCCATTCTCAAATGCTCCAAAACAATGACTTATTTAAATAGTTTCTGTTTTTCTCCTGGTCTTTTCTGCCTTTTGCCAATTGTCTGTCGATTTCTTGCTTCTAGATGAACAAGGTCACCTAGAATTATTTAATTTCTAATGTATATATCTGTCCTGAGCCCCTCAAATATGGGGACAGATCTCGAAAGGACTAGGACATGACAGAACATTTTATCCTTTCTGATGTTGTTTGGGTTTGGGATTTTGTGGGTTTTTTTGTTCATTTCCATTTTAGTTTTAGAAGTTTATTAGCCATGGTTCTTGAACTGTAGCTTAAGAAAAAAATGGTTGCAAACACTCAGCAGTTTCTTCACTTCATTTTCAAAGTGCCTTGAACAGGAGGGAAATGATTTGAGCTTTGGTTCTTTGTAGATACATACATTTTGCTAGAATTCCCCTAGAACCTGCTAAAGTGGATTTGGCTGCTCGCTTTCTTATTGTGAATAATTTCTAAATTGAATGATGAAAAATACATGTAGGGTAAAATACATTTTACTAGGAGGCTTTTAAACATGTTCAATCTGATGATGTTCCTGTAACAAGTTTCTAATGTGTCTTCCATGGAAAATAAGAGAACAGATTTCTATGTCAGATTATTGCCCCTGAAGCCTGTGAAATTAGTCCTTCTCTAAAATCAGTATGGTGCAATTTATATAAGGAATGTCTCTCTGAGACCTTCTCTGGATTAAAGGCCACAGAACTAAGATATGTATGAGAATTGTAACCTCAATATGTATGCTTGATTCTTCTCACATTTTGCTTTTCTTCATGCAGTGCAAATCAGATGCAAATAGGGAATTATTAGGAATAAATGATCAAGATGATAAAAAGCAATTTCACTTGTTTCCTTAACAGCCATGAACAACCCCTAGAAATTGGTGTGGGAGATGTAATTTATACAGGCAAGGCCAGTCCTGAGTTTTCTGTACTTTTGCTTGGGAAAGACCTTATGTTCTTTGAAAGAGATGTATAGTTTATTAATTTACTTTTTAACTCTGATGAAAGTGTGTGGGGGAAGAAGAAGGGGAAAGTAAAGGAGCACAGACTAGGAGGAGGATTCAGTCCAATTTGTTTCAGGGTCTGCAATTTGGTCTCTCTTGATGGAGGACAGATGCTGTCAGATTAGAGGCCACTGTCACCCCATGTGAGTTGCAAAGAGGGCTGCATGTGTAGTCTAATAATGATCTAAGGAGGACAGATGTAGCATTAGCTTCTGGTTCAAGCAGCCACTGTATTAATTTTCAAGTGAGCAGCAGCAGCAGCAGATGGTGAGATGAGGCCGGGATGCAAATGCCTGCCATGGGCAGCTTTTATCTCGGTGCAGCGGCTGTGGCGGTGCCGGGCGGGGCGGGCAGGGCCACCCCAGCTGCTCAGTCCCGGCTGGGAGGATCCTCCCAGGGCTCAGCTGCCAGACACGGGCCTGACACCGGTTGTTTGTGCTATGATGCAATGGGATAACTTTTATGGGGAGTCAGCACATTTTTGATAATAACCGAGACCAACAGATGCATCAGTCTGTGGTTTCCTAGTTAGGTTATGAGTCTGTGGAAAACAAAGCACGTAAACTCAGGAAAATGTGCAAACTTGCTATAAACTCTAATCGTGGCTGTTTTGCTTTTTTTCTTGAGGGAGAGTGCTGAGTTTTTGCCTTTGAGATTTCAGTGGGAGGACGTTTGGCAGTGCATCTTCTTTGTTACTCAGGAATATGGGAGAAACTGGGGGATACCTTTTGGCAAATGTGGTTAAACAACCCATGCAGGATCTCATCCAGACAAGCAAAGCATTGCATTGATGGCACACCCAACTCTTGGTGAAGCTCATGTTGATCAGGGCATTCCCTCAGCTGTGACAGAAGTTTGGTGAGGACAAATGGATGTACAGTGAGCCCCTTAGCCATAAAATGTGACTTCCCTGCCGAAGTGATACTGCTGATGTGTTCTCAGAGGTAATTTGTGCTTGCTGTGTAGTTTGAATATAGGGTTCTATTCTGAACCCAATGGTCCATTTTTACCTTTATGGTGTCCGTCAGCTGACACAAGTGGGCAGTCCCCAAGAGAATATGCTGAAGATTTAGGTAAAGTGCTTTTCTTTTTCTCTCCTGTGGCCTGATAGGAATTTTTCAGATGCTGTAACAGTGAGGAACTGGTGTTGCTTGTGCTGTTTTGTCCCATGGCAGGGTTTTTTACAAAGAATAAATTATCTCCTTGACCTGAAGAAACGCAGCCAGACTCAGAGTGACTGAGAGCCACTGGTAATGGTAACATTTTGGACATGTGTCCTCAGAGCTTAGAAATATTCTTGGAATATGGAATAATAATTTTATTTCTTGTAAATACCACCTCTCTGTGGAAAGGGTCAGGTGTGAGGGGGAGGACGGAGCTGGCACAGCTCGCCAGGCAGTGCCCATGCTGGTGCCAGGACATGTTCTGGCAGCTGCCCTGGTCTCCCATCCTCAGAGCTGCATTCTCCCACTGCTGGCAGGAGGAACAGACATCTGACTGTTTGTCTGCTTTGCTCCTTTTGCATAGGAATGAAGTTAGTGCCTTTTAGATGTTGATAACTAAAACACATTTTTTTTCTCTCTCTCTGAGCTCATCCTGCTGCTTTGGTTAGTGAAACTGATCAGAAGGACTGGGAGGTTTTTTTACCATGGGAAAACATTTGCAGGGTCTGACCCAAAGGTAGATAAAAAAACCAGCTGCATGAGGAGACATGGTGCAACTGTTGGTCAAGAGGGAATGTGAGGATTATTGCTGAATGGAATGCTGAAAGAAAGAGGGATTTCATGGGAGAGAGGGAGGCTACTTGGCAGGGGAAAGGGAGGCTGTTCCAAACATATGGGGCATCATGACCAGATGTAAAAAAACTAGATAATGTCCAGAAAACAGAAAATGATGCAAGGGGAGTGCAAGCCATGCAGGTAAATTTTCCCTGGGATCTTGTAGGTAAGTCTGTCTAGCAGTGTGTGTATTCCAAAGAGGTGCAAGGCTGATTGGATAGAGGAGGAAAGGTGGCTGGAGCAGCCTGAGAGAAAGGTGTTGACAGCAGTTTATTACTGTTTCTTAAACATGTGTTTTCTGGTTTCATGATAAATTCAGCACAGAGCCATAATTAAAATGAAATCTGTATAAAATACAAGTATCTGCTGCATGTCCGAGATTGCAGTGAATTAGTTGGGCTTTAGTGAAACTGCATGAAGTATGCCAGATAAAGACCCAAAGTTTTGAATAAGAGGTTTTTGGGAGTTCTTTTGGGGTTTTTTTGTTTTGTTTTTGTTTGTTGTTGTTGTTGTTGTTGCGAGGAGAAATATTTATTTATTTTTTGTCTTATGGATATGTCTTGCTTTCTGGCCAATCAGTACTGCAGATGAAAATCACCATCTGTCAGTACTATGGATATTGAAAATAATTCAGCTTTCCAATTAGTGTATTTCAAATGGCCCATTGGTGACATGGTGACAGCTTCTTACATGAGATTTGTGGGGTCTAAATCCAGTCATGGAAATTGTGCCAGAGCATTTGTACTCCTCTTTTCAGCATGCTCAATTTCAGGTCCCATCACAGTAGTATTACCCATGTCCTCCCAGGGCAATGAGCCTCTCATGTACTGCTGCCATTATTTAAAACTCTTAACTGTCACTTCCAGTATTCCATGCTAGAATATTTAAATGATGAGGTTTCTGTGTATTTTTAAAGGCGGGAAAACCAGATTTTATGACAAAATAGCATTTTGAATTCCAGTGTAGTCCGTAGCTCAAGTGGCAAAATTTCAGTTGACTTATTGGACCAACTTATTATTAGTATATTCTTTAGCATCTCTTCTCTTCTAACAAATATATGAAAGTGAACTTGTTTGAATTCTGATTCTCCTATTATGAGAAAATATACCTTGGTTTCAGGGACCTAGGTTTTCACAGTTTTCTGAAATGTGCTTTCTGACTTTATCTTTCTTTAGAGAGAAAGTGTAACCTTTGATCACTTACTAACAAATGGAGACAAAGAAGGGACCTTGAAGGTTGCTCTGTGGAGCTCCATTAGCAAGTGTGGATCCCACTCCTGGCTGATCTCTTCCCTGTGGTCAGGGTGTTAGCTGTTGCCCTCCTTTGTAGCAGCCCCTGTCTGAGCCCAGAGGCACCTGGATCAAATCCAGGCTTCCAGCATTCTCTGTGCTTGGCATGGGAGGGTTGCATTGGGATCCTTTGTCTGTCTCCTTTGGCAAGCTGCAGAGGAGTGCTGAGTGAAAGAACTGAAAGGAATAATTTGCCTCAGGCTGGCTGAGCTCAATTTCTTTTTAAATTTATTTTTTATTTATTTTCAGAAACTATAAAATTAAAAGTTTATTTAATTTTCCTGTCTTCATAGTAATCATGAAGGAGAGCCAGAAGGAGGAAAAATCAGAGAGACTTTGGTGTATTTCAGAGAATTAACCTGAGGGGTAGAGAGAATTGAAATTCCCCATTTTAGAATTATAGTTCAGCTTTCCTACTTTACCACAGCTAGCTGAATCCACTGTTGAAAGGCATATATTGCCGTTTTCAGCAGAGAATATATTTCATGCCTTTATGGATCATGTGTGTCATCTGTATCAATGTGTACGTCTATTCATAGAAATTTTCAAAAGCCTGACAGAGAATGCAGAACATTCTTCTCTCCTTGGGGAAAGTATCAGACAATAATATATGGCAGAAGTTGCTCATTGCATAAAGAACCCAGCAGTGAGAACTGTCATATAAAAAAGTGTTGTAGGACAGAAAAAAAAGGGGTTCTTTTCCATCTTCACATATGAATGTGAGGTCTTCTTTATCTATTCTTATAAAATGCAGTATTATCTCATTTCTGGCTCTAATTTAGCACACTGGAAGTCTGGAGCTCCAGATTCACAAAGCAAAGATTGTTCTTCGGTTGTACTGCTCATATGGATGACATGATCAGACTCCAGACTTGAACAATTTTTAAGTTTGCTATTTGATGTGGATAATAAAATTGTATTGCTCAATGCAGAATTACCAAATTATAATGTGTAGTTCCTGCCATTGCCATATTTGTATTTCTTTGTCATTGTTTTGCTATTCTGTTTCTCCATGCTGCTAACATCCTTAATTTGCTGTCTCACATTTCTTCTGGATATGTAATTATTCATAACTTTGAAAGAAATTCTACCCTTAAAAGGGATCTGTGTTCAGCTGAGGGCCTGAGTGAAGAGCTCCCATGGAGTGCTGCAATGCATCCCTTTGTTTTTGCTGCCACAGGTCACTTGTTTCTGTGTGTCTCAGCCTTATCTGAGCCCCATTTCCCCTGGGATTTGGAGACAGGCGCAGACTTTCACCTCCTACCACAGATTTTCTGTCTTCATCATCAGAGGGAACTGCTTTTCTTTTGTGGAATCAGAGCCTGTTCATTAATTCTGTAGTGGCTGCTTATCTTTTGTGGTTTGGAGAGAGGGAGGAGGTGAGATAATGCAGGAGCCAGCAGACAGGACCTGGAATGTCTTGTCCTGATGGGACAATGTCAGCTGATACTTTCGGAGATGGTGAAATGCAAGAAATTTCAATTTCCTGCTGCAGAAGGGTAATGGGAGTCCAAAAAGAAAACTCATCCTCAGTGCTCACAGAGAGCCCAGAGGCAGGAGGGTGAGACTTTCTCAGCCTGCTGAGCATCCAGTGAGGGTGAAATCCATGTTCATGTGCTTTACCAAGTATGTTACAATTATTCTGGGAACAAAAGAAATCTCATATGGAAAACATGCTTTTAGGTAAAGTCTTGAACAACTTTATAAAGTCCAATTAGTTAGTTATCAGCATTTTTTTTTCTTTTTGGCTAGCATATTACGAGTTTCGTGCAGATAATTGGTACTTAAATAAAAATAAATACCCTTAACAGTAATTAATTTTTTCTTCTTTTTTTGGTTCTTCTTTTGTTTCTTGTTTCTTTTTTCTCTTTTTTATTTCTCCTTTTTTCGTTTTTCCTTCTCTGTTTTATTTTTAATTTTTTGAAGTTTTTTTCTGTGAGTCTGTGAACTTGCTTAAAAGCAGACATTCCACTCCAAAGTCGGTGGCTTTGCTTAAACACTGGTCTGCACTTTAAAAAATAAACCCTTTATCCGTCCACCCTCTGCTAATGGATTACACCCCAGCATTGCTGTCATTCATTGCATGGCTGTAGGGTTTTTGGCATGGCTGTAGGATTCACTGTTGGAGCAGGACTTTTGGCAGCTTGTTTCTTGTCCAAACATTCCTTAATGCCTTCCCACCTCTTGTTTTATCACCCAGGTATTGCAACAGTAGCATTTGGAGCTCTGATATCTTTTTTGGAAAGCTGGTTTTGTAAAAGCCAATTCCTTGAGAACTGAAGCAGAGAGAAGAAAGAGAAAGAGGAGAACATGTGGGTTGTGGCTGAAGTGATCCCTTGACATTCATTGAGGTTGATCATAAATATGCATGAGAGAGAAAGGGTTTTTAGTAGATGTGTTTTGCCTCTCTTGCCCCAAGCTATCTGGAAAGGATCTTTGTGACAGCCGGGGAGTGCCACATTTTACACAAAATATGGTTTTTGCCAGTTTTTAGAGAGGTGTAATTATTTTTATGCTAAAACACTCTAATGGAAATCCTTATGTTTTAATGCTTCATACTAGTTCTTCATCTCTAGGCTTCATTTACTATTTAGGGTTCACTGCTTTTTGACACCCTACCACTCTTTACTCTAATGCCATGTATCCCCAAGCTGATCATCTTCACTTTCTGAAGTAGGATCTGGCATATTTATCAGGTAGTATCCATCACATTTTGTACATTCTCAGGGCAGCAGAGAAGGACGAGTGCAACCAAGAGAAAACTCATCAAGTGAGAAGTCTTGTCTCATCACAGGATGTTCCTCATAGTAAAACTTTTCCTACTATGCTCTCACTGTCTGCTTTCAGATTTTGTGTGCTTCTGTGTGAAGATCTTTTCCTGGATAATGATAAAATGGTCATGAAAGGAGCTTTTTTATTAATTGCTGGATACGGGATATTTGTAACTGTGTTGTAGGATTGACTGGAAATGAGTCAAAGTGATTTTGAATTTTTCTTCATAAAGATTTTTGTCTCTGTGGCTCTGCATTCATTGTAGTGTCCCTGATATTTATAGCTTTATAAAAGACAGCCGTGGTTTCCTCAGCAGTAGTCTGTTATGAGCTTGTTAATAAAATATTCAAATTACAGCATCCAAAACTAAGGATAGTGACACTATTTCAAGATAAATGGATATAAACATGAAGTTCACATTCTGCTTTTTATTTTAAATGAGAGCCCATGTCTGGTTTTTACAGTGTTGCTTGTGTATCCAAATACCAATGAGATTGTTTTGAAAGATTGGGATAGTCTCTATGTTTCAAGACATTTTTACATATAGGTTGAAGATTGGCCTCAATATTACCCATTAATCCAATCAAATTTGTTTGGGGAAGTCAAGTGGGATCACTCCTCATGCAACTAGGACTCAAAATGCTGATGTAGAATTTTTGCTTTCCTCGAAGTTATTCTTCACATAAATACACATCTCTCCACAAACAGAGGGACAGCAAGGTAAAAGTCTCTGGCCTGTGTTGTATACAAAGTCAAATTAGGTGATTTCTTGTGAGGGGATGTTGTAGCGTTCAGCTTCTGCAAATGACAAACTAAACAGAGAACAGAAAATGTAAGCACTGAGAAATTTGATTCAGCAGTGTTCAAGATCAATAGGATCTTCTAAAAATTTGAAGCTCAATTCATATTTCTATGTTATATTTGTATACTTATATATTTTCATAAATGTATTTATAACAGACACACAAGCATGGAAGTGAAGTTACTCTGTGTGGGAGGTTTGTGCTGTATGGACAAGACAATAATTAATAAACATACTTCCTGTCCTCCTTCCTGGATTTGCATTTCTTTTTCATTAAAAGTTCAGTAGGGTATATTAGTCAACTGAAAAACGCTTTCAGGCCATTTGTGCTGTGGCAAGGTTAAGAAATACTGTAATTGCTAGGACTGACCAAAAACAATCTGACCATTTTTCTAATGAGCTCATTCTTGTCATTTCTTCTGGTTTAAGCAGCCTTGAAATCATGTGTGTGGTATAGAACCGCCTCTATGATTTTTTTCTAATCAACTGGAAATGAAAACTATATTCTTTTTAAAAATGCTTATAGGCTAATACCTGTAAACATAGATTTGGAATAATTGCATCATCGTGCATTTTCAGTCCCATTTGGTTTTAGTTCTGGTTTGGAACAAAATCTGCAGTGTGATGTAATTGCTTTATTCTGATTATTTTTACCTTGGTGTGTTCTGTTGCTGGCTTGCGTATATATTTTTTTATTTGCTCCCATTTGAAACTCCTGAGAGCTGGTCTTGGAAACCCTTTTGGATTTATCATTGTTTTTTTATTTGTACATGGCAATTACAGCAGCCCATTAAGGGCCTATAATTCCTATTGAGCATAGAATGGACTTCTCATCATTTAATATGGAATGTGATTTTGCTCCTCAGTCAAGCTAAAATCAGCTTACTGTTGTGATTATCATCCTTGGGCTCCACCCTGCCTTTCACCACCTGCCACTTACCAGTAATTCCTTTGGCAATGATAATACAGCCAAAACTGTCAAATAAATTGGCCCATTTTTGAGAGCCTTTTTCTGATTATTATTCTTTCTTTGTGGTGATGTCAGATTTCCAGGGGTAATCTCTCACTGGAGGAGAATGTTTTTCTTTGGGACTTGCATCACCCGCTCCTTTTGAGTCTCCATTTAAGAAATAATGATTGCTTANTTTTTTTTTTTTTTTTTTTTTTTTTTTTTTTTTTTTTTTTTTTTTTTTTTTTTTTGGTGAGCCCATCATCACATTTCTAGGAAGGAGAAAATAAGATTTTTTTAATCCAGAAAATCAGCCAAGGATTGACAGCAGGGAAACTTGTTTCTTCCCTTGAACATACAAGTTTATTTGTTGCCATCTTGGAAAAAAAAGTTTTCAGTAGTTTATTTCAATACACTAAATGGCAATATTTCTGCTCTTTCCTTAAGCAGCAAAAGTGCTAACAGAGGAAAGTATGCTTTTAAGATATGTGGAAAGAGTGTTTCTTGCTATCTGGGAACAGTGTTTCCCTTCTTGCCATTTGGATGTTTGACATCAATGCAGATGATGTCAAACATCATATATGAAGTGAAATTCAAAAATTTCTTCCTTCACACTTTGATATTTATGATGCTATTAAGTCCCACAAAAGGAAATACATCCCTAATTTAGTCCTGCTAGAAACGTCTAAGTGTTCATATCTAGCATTTTTTAACAGCTGCTAACAATTTCATTCTGTTGTCACACTAAAATCATGAATTAACATTTATGGCTGCTTGCTTGAAGTGTCCACACACCTGTGAGCTTTCCGAGGCAGGAGGAGCAAGTCTGGCCATGCTCTGTGTTCTTTGGTGATGCACTGCTCGACCTTTGTGTCCACAGTGCTGGACAGCAGGCCCAGATCACATGCTGTGAGTGTGAATGTGAATGTGTTGCTAAGGCAGTGTTTTGGCGTGTTTTCAAGTATTGCCTCACGGGTATCAGGTTCGTCTTCCCATCCTCTTATCCATCCTAACCAAAGCTTTGTTTTTTAAATCCTCTGCTGGGGCAGTTAAATTGCTTCCAGTACCTTGGTGGGTTGGTTGTTGTAGGTCAATGGGAAAGGGTCACCAGGGTCTGCAATGCAGATTTCCTCCAAAGACATGGAGAAAAGCCACACATTCCTGGTACAATCAGGAGAGATTTGGGCTGGTGCCAGCTCCCAGAATTCTCTCCCGTAGCGGTTTCATATCTCTTGTCCTCTTGCTTCCCTGTCTCCTTCCCTGGTAACTCCCTCTTGCTGTTTTCATTTCTCATTGTGCAATTCATCTGTTTATATTAGATTATAAGATCCTGAGAACAAGGATCTGATAATTTTTAATAACACAGTTGTGTACACTTTGTGTATCAAACGTATCTGATGCTTTCATCCTTTTTTCCCTTCCTAGAAGTGAAGATTCTCAGCAAAGAAATGAGGTGACTGTGGCATACAATATTCTTTGGTGAAGAGGTGAAGGGAGAACTCCCTTTTAGCTTATTTACAGTCCCTTGCCTTAAAGAAATCAGGAAACATGGCATTGCAAAGAAATATTAGTGCAGTAATATATGCAATTATTAACAGTAATTGCAATTACTAACAATAAATATAGCTGTAGAACTACATGAAAAATATACATTTCTTGTACTGCATACTGATTAGGATTCACAATGATTACCTAGATTGTATGGTAATGATAGCTTTTGAAAGCATATATCACATCAAGTAACTATTAAAATATTCATATATTCTGTAACTAAAATGAACAATATTAATGCATTCTATATTCAAAGCATACTTAAAAGATGGAGACCCCATACACAGAATGGAATATACATCTTATCTCTAAAGTGTATAATTTGAGGAAAAAAAAAAGCTGATTATTTTGGTGGTTTGGATTTGTTTTTGTTTTTTTTTGTTATATGGCCTTTTTATTTCTTGTAGAGTCTCATGATCACTTAATACTTTGCAAATCTGGACCTATGCCTTTGTGCTTCAGAAAGCTGCATGCTGTATATATGTTGTTTCATAATTTGAACAACTCTGAAAGTAATAGGGTTATTGTGAAATACTTTGGAATTCTGACAGACTGCTAGAGAGCTTAGACAGCTACAAATGTGATGTCAGAAAAGAATTACCATTGTAGGCATGGGATGTTTTTCATGAGCTACATTGTGAAGTGATGCAGACAGTTTTTCTGTCATTTTAAATAGCCTCTTTCTGCCAATATATTGTGAAAATCTTTGGGAAACAGTTCCTGAAAAAGTGAACAGTTTATGTAATGGCAGTGCTACTGCTCAGTTGAATAAAAAAAAATATCATCACCAAGAAAAACTTGGGTAGGATGGAATTATATGTACAAATGAATAGTGTCTTTGATAAAATTAAGGGTTAAGGGTCTCAAGCACAAGTCTTAAGGAGCAGTGTGTAAGGGAGCTGAGAGTTTAGACTGGAGAAAATGGGATTCAGCGTGGACATTGTCTGTAACTACCTGAAAGGAGGTTGTAGGGAGCTGGGTGTCAGTGTTTTCACCCAAGTAGCAAGTGACAGGACAAGAGGGAATGCCCTCAGTTTGCACCAGGGTAGGTTTAGATTGGATATTATGAAAAATTTCTTCCATGGAAAGATGGTCAAACATTGGAACAGGCTGCCCAAGAAAGTGATGAAGTCACAGTCCTTGATAAACACATGGATGTGGTGCTTAGGGACATGGTTTAGTGGTGCATTTGACAGTGTTGTTGTTAGACTTGATGATCTTAAAAGTCTTTTACAGCCTAAATGATTCTATGAAAATACTTGCCCAAGCATACTTCTTCAGGGATTTCTTTGTTGAGATGTTTTCATGCCCTGGTGTTGCTGACTGGCACATCTTCTGTGCTTGCTACTAGTTTGTTGGCTTTGCCAGAGTAGTCAGAGTGTAGGTACAGTCCAAATGCATGGGAAAATCTGCTTTTCTTGGAGAAAAGAATAGGCCAAGTGTCCCTTGCAGGAGCGTAGTTAACATCTGCAGGCTTCCCTGCACTCTGCTGTTGTCAAATGTAGGATAAAGCAAATGCATCTCAAACAAGGGTTGTTTAAACATCCATTCACATTCTCAGAAATGGAAGAAAGGATTCCAGGTTCACTTGGGTAAACAATGGTATCAGAAAAGTTTTAGGAGTAGGGAAGAACTGGTAAGGGAGTAAGCAGAAAAGAATGTACCTTTTAGAGATCTGAAGGGGCTTAGCAGCAGTTGCCCAGCCAGGCCTTGAAAAGACTATAAAAATAAATGTGATTAAGTAGAGAAAAATTTAAGTGGAGCCATTTTGGAATGAGGATACAAAACTATAAATAGTACATCCCCTTAAGTGAAGGGACCAGAGAATCTCAGAATTATGAGACAACTGAAGCATGAAAATGTTCAATACCATGGACTTCCTCATAAACCTGAGAGATATCATATGATCAGGCTGTAACAAAGGTGTTTGTATGTATGGTCTGAGCTACTGCAGTTCTTAGGAAGAGGCAAGACTTTAGGGATAACTTGAAAGGAGAAAAGTAGAACTGTGCTTATGAAGTTTATTGATAAAGAAATTGAGAAGCACTGGGAACAGAGAGAAGGAATGTAAGTTTTTCCAGAGCGAGTCATAAAGCTTTGAGATCTGGAAAAATAGAATAGGATGAAATGTGAAATGCATCACATGAAATCTGGGGAATGGTAAGAAAATTGTGAGCGACTGGGAACTTGTCTTTGGAGATCATAAAAAGAAATCACTGCAAAAAAAGAGGAACACCTGCTCTTTCTTACCACAGCAAACAGAAGAAAAAAGGAAAGAATCATTAAAATACCAGTGGTATCTAGAAGCTAGACCAAGCCTTAAATTTGTTCTTCTGCAGTTAGAAATTTTGCAGTTTGTTAATGAGAGGGGAACCAGAGTGGCAGTGGTAGAAAAGAGGGGACTCAGACTGGCAGGGGCCACCATTCCTGCACTTAACTTCTCTGGTGCTGGCTTCATCCTGTGGCATGTGAAAAGATGGGTCTTTCAGTTTGGAAATAAATGTTATAAATGCCAGCAGTGCTCTCTAATGGATTATTCTGTTGCTTCTATTAATGTTAATCTTTTCATCAGGGAGGACCATACATTTTTAAGAAATACTAGAAAATAACTATGAATGTGGGTAAATGAGAATTAACTCTTACCTTTTCTTTTCCAATGGGACTTTTCAGAAAAAGTAATTCTATTTTTTTGTCTTTCAGCCATGGAAGAGTTAATAGTTGAGCTGCGCCTGTTTCTTGAACTTCTGGACCATGAATATCTAACTTCCACTGTCAGGGAGAAGAAGGCAGTAATAACTAACATTCTCCTGAGGATACAGTCATCAAAAGGTCAGTGCTGGGGTGTGTTTTCTCTCTTGCAGTGTGCACAGAATAAGTCTGTGCTCAGTGAAATGACTTTAAGAGCTGAAGACAAGCCCTAAATTGAAGCAAGACAGAAAGACAGGATGAAGCCAAAGTGTAACTTTCCTGAATGCTTTCCTTTGTGTCCAGCAGTAAAATACAGCAAAAGGCATACTTAGAAGTATGTTGGGTGCACATGGGTGAACCCAGCCACAGAATTATTTCCTAGGCAGAATGTTTCCACTTCTGCTGGTAGAGTGGCTACTTCATTTAATTTGTGCCAGTAATGCTGTTTGTGAGTTTTGATGTCAGGGAGTGCTGGCCACAACACTGTTTTCTTCTATGTGAAATGACCCAAATCCATCAAAAGGTGGAGTCTGGTGCGTAACTGATACAGGAGTGCCCAGCCAGAGATGGGAAATGGTTGTCAGAATGTTTGGATTGCATTTTGCAGTTAGACTTACTTTCTTGTTTTCTTCCTATCTAAAACCATTTCTATTGCACAATTGCTTGTCTCCATCAAGATTATGGAACTGAGTGCAACATAAGTGATTTACTGTGTACAGAAATGTTTCCACAGAGCTTTAGTGAAGAACGTTCTTCACTATTTTTTCCAACAGTACCCTTATATTTTTTAGCATGTATTCCTGTATGCAGTGATATCTGGGCTCTAAGACCTCTGTCTCCACTACATTTGACAGAACTACTGCCAGTGTAAACACCCAGTTTAGATTTTTGAAAAATACCCGTTTGTTGACAAAAAATGCCACATTGTGCATAGCTGTATTTCTCATGATTTGTTTCTTCTCTGATGCTAAAAAAATATGGTCTTGTTTGATGCAGTGTTGCCCCCATTTATTAAAGAAATAGTTTTTACCATGGGGTTCAAGTCCAAGGAGATCTTTAAAGTAATGATTTTCCTCTTTTCCATTTTGACATTCTTAAAGACCTACTACTATTTCTACTTCATCCTGAGAGAACAAGGCAGATACCAATTTCTCGTATTTTGGAAGGAATCTTCCAAAAGTTCATGAGCTCCAAAAGCTCATCAAAATACATCAAACTCCCCAAAAATCTGTAGGTGTGAGCCTGGAATTTGATGTGTTTAGAAATAGCTGTATTTTACTGGGGTTCAAAATAACTTCAGCAATGCTGAGCTGACACTGCATGTTCTTCTTGCAATCTTTACAGCTGGATTTATTAAGAAGAACATCTGACTTTTTTGTAAGTCAGGTGTCATTCTGTTGCCAACTTTGGAAACATGGGGAAAGGTTGTCACATTCTTTCTTTTGGAATTGTGGATGTTGTTCCAGATCAAAAAACTCTCCATTTCACATTGCTGAGTATGTTTCTGGACTCTAGAGCTCAATTATTTATGCTGTTAAATTATGGAGTGATTCTTGCATTGGTTTGGCCTGAGCTGACTTGTCTCTTCTATCAGTTCCTAGGCATGATGTGGGAGTTAGCTTGGGCAAAGATCTGCTCCCTATAGACAGTTCAAAATCACTTTGAGGGTGAGAGGTCTTAACTGTGTGAGTATCAATTTCTGTGTGCCAGGGCACCTTCTATGTCTCTACATGTGGTGACAGATTAGAAGACCCCAGAACCATGGCTTTCCACTATTCAGCTCCTACCATTTAGGTTTTAAAGCCTACTGCATGCTCTGTAACAAGATCCATTTAATCCAATTGCAGGATCCATCCATCACTAAGATCCCGAGGAGCTCCATGTATTAAGTGGTAGGGCTTTGCTCAGTGCAGTTATTACTGGAACATTTTACTCACCTCTAGTGCCTTCGTTCAAGAACATAAATGTAGACATTTCAAAGAAAAGTTGTAAAAATGATTAAAGAATCCAGAAATATGCCTTCAAATTATCCAAAATGAGGTGACATAATTAATCTTTATGTAGAAAAGGAATGACTGAGAACAAGCTCCTAGACTTACGCAACAGTAAGTGCAATGGCTGAATGTTTGCTTCAAAGTGGAAATAAAGCACATGTTTTGAGCTTTGAAGCTATGAACTAATGGAAGAACTTAGCAAGTTCTGCATGCCATTGCTGGCGTCTTATCAAGATGGAATATTTTGCTAAAAGATATGCTCTAGTTCAAACTAGAATTAAGAAAACTCCATAGTTCAGTTAAATAAGAGATCATAGGACTATGCTTTGTATGTCTGTAAACTCTAGTTTGTGTAATTGAATAGAATTTAAGCCAGCATGGCCTCTAAAAAAGCATCCAGTTTCTCTCCCCAGGCTGCTCATGTATTGCCTCTTCCTTTCTGCTAGCACAAACATTATTTGCTTTTTTTTGGTGGTTTAGGCCTAACCAGTGTCGCTTCCCTGGTCTGGTTCAACCTAAGGCCACACACATGCTTATGCTGGCTCAAAGGAGAGGTTGGTGCAGGGGCAGGAACAAGGCAGGGAAGGAGAGGAACTGCCTCCTTGGGAGCTCTGCCATCACGTCCTGGCCTTGAGCGTGTGTGAAAATACCCAGGGAGTCAGGTACTTTACTGGAGCCGACCCTGCTGCTTTTTTTATCAGTTATAACATTCAGTACTCCCATCCCTTTGAAACTATTCATCTCTTCATTAAAATTAAAAGCAATAAAAGATGCATAAATCCACAGTACTCTGTAACTAAGATGAACTATCATTTGGAGTCTGTTTTTCAAATTGTTGTTTTACTCCACCCACACAACTCCACAAGAGCTCTTGGGTTTCTGGCACAGTTTAAGAGGCTTGAGGACTATGCTGAGTTCAAGCTCTTTAGCTGCATTTACAAAAATCCACAGGGTCAATCCAACAGGATTTTTTGATTGCTGGAGAAAACCATGTAAGAGTAATGGGGAATGGTACTGATGAATTTGGGGAACTGGGAACTGGCTGGCTTCTTAGAATGTCTGGAAATGAACAATTATGTTTTTCTTTGTAAAGGTGTGGAAATTGTTGTGATGGGATGGTTGGGTTTCAGTAAAACACTTCAAACTGAGTGGGTTCTTACTTGGGGAATTCTTTAGAAATCTTTTGCCTTGTTTTGTTCCATCTCCCCCAAATACCCACTGTTTTCTTCATCTATTATCTATCAAGCAGGGAGAACTGGGGCAGGCAGATGTGTTCTTCAGGTCGCAGCTGCTTGGCCTCAACCTGCCCTGCATCCAAACCAGTGGTTACTCTGAATAGCTGGCAGAACTATAAACATTATTTTTTTCCTGCACCTTGGCATGCCCAGTGGATTGTAGGTCTGAAGAAAACACTTGGCATTTCATACTAAAACTCAGACTTTCTTCTAAAAAACAAAGACACAAAGAGTTTATTTTGGAATAAGAACTGTTGCTGGATTTAGTGATTTAATATGACTGTCAACACTGCCTGTTTTCCTTAATGGGACCTGATGCCCTAAACCTGTAGTACTCCTTTTGCTGTGTAAGTTGGTAGAAGAAATAAAATGTTGGAGCAGTTTCTTATTTAAACACATATAGATGAAAACTGGTGAAAAACAGTTTTACAGAGTCAATAGTACTCACTTAGAATAGTTTGGGGTTTTTTCAGTAAAAATCTCTTCTTAAATGACTTTTGGTTGTTATGGAAGGCATGGGACACTTGGATATGGATGGCAGTCATAATATGGAGTCATCACTCATCCTATGTAAAGAGCAATGGGTGAAAGTTATACTGGAAAAAAAGAAAAAAGGAATATTTCCCAAGACTAATAACTCTCTTGATTAGTAGGAAGAAAGAAGAAACTGTAGTCTTTGGAGACAGTTTAATATATCAGTGTTGTTTTTCAACCCATGACTTCACAGCCAGTGGGACTGGGATGTTATGACAAGAAACGTTTCATCATTGATTACATTTTTAAGAATTATATGATCTTGACCAAAAGTCATCCACTTGACTATGTAAATATGTATTTTAAAAATGCAACTAAACACTAGGACCTAAATTTGGTCTAGGGTTAAGCAGGGTACAGTCCATGGACTGAATTTTTGCCAGAACACTGAGGAGATGCACCCTAATCTTCTTTTGATATGTAGAAGAATAAACAATATCCTGTTTCTACGAAGGGAATTCTACTGTGATTTAAATCATTGTGCCAAAAACACAGAGTTAGTTGGTCATTCATTCCTCTTTTCCCCTGTAAGGGAGAATCAACAATGACGCAAAGGACCCTCAAAGCAGCTTTTACATTCATTCTTTTCCCTTTTCAAATTCACCTGGAAAACCACGAGGTTATTAAAATGAAAAATTAGTAGGAAGGAAATTGTGGGAAAATATGCTCAGTGTGCATTTGTGTTAATGGTGAATTGGTTAGGGCAGTGTCCCTCAGCAGTGTCACAACATCCTGCATCCCATGGGACTTGCACTCACACCATAGCTCCATGATCAGAGGTGATGGTGGCAGCAGGGAGCCCAGGGAACATGGGCACTGTGGGCTTGGCCACAGAGCTGTCACCATCCCTTCCAGGAAAAGCAGGCAGGTGGGGGTCTACTTCTGCCCTTCTCCATTCTTTTGTCGTGAAAGATGGTTTGGGGCTCATTTCTACATGATGGCTTTGCCCATCCAAAATGTGCCATGGGAACTACTGTTGTTCCTCTCCACTGAAAAAAGACAGCCAGTCATGTACTGGCCACAGGCTGTGTTTTATTCACTGTATGGTGCCACTGGGATGTTTTCAAATGTGGTATATTCCCCCAATAAACGTTTTTAAGTGGCAGGCACCTGGCAGCGTGTTTGAATGTTGTTTAAGTCTTTGAGTTTGAGATGGATGGGCAGTTCAGAATGATTTCCTGTAATTTTTTTCAATGTCTGGTATTTGTTGATCCAAACAGCATATATGTCATTATCATATAGAGCAAGTATGTGTTTGTTCTGGTTGATTAAATTCCTGAATTCCCAGCATTCCTCCAGTCCTGCCTCAGTAACTGCCCTTGGGAGGTGGGCTGTGATCAGAACTGCATGCCAGATTTCAGTGTGTGACAGTCAGACATGGGATCCACATGTGGAAAAAATACCCCATTTGCATCTACCAAGGTATTAGTTGATGTTTATTGCTCTTCCACAGGTTTAGAAATAAAAGAACATGTCCAGAAGCAAGAAGTTGCCAACAGTTTGCCGGCGCCTCCTCAAATGCCTCTGCCAGAAATACCTCAGCAGTGGCTGGTGAGTGTTATATTTAATTATATAAATATATACAGGAGAGAATGTATTTATGGTAAGTTCTAACAGAAATGGTTACAAGGGAAAAGAGCCTGCAGGTCCAGGGAAATAATTATTCCTCTCATCTCTGCTTTGGTTGAGGAAATTTGGTTCAGCCTGCAGAAGAGACATCAAAAAATTCCCTGCGGTGCAATCAGCCTGGAATAGGTCACCTGCGAAGGCTGTGGAATGGCAATCCTTGGAGATTTTCAAAATTCAGACAAAAGTCTGAGCAACATAGCCTTAATTTCAAAGGTTGACCTGTGCTATGTTGGAGGTTGGCCTGGTCAAGCCCACAGGTCCAGACAGTTTCTTACACTTTTATTGGTAACATTTCCTGGAGCAAGCCTAACGAGAAGACTCCTTTCAGTAGCTGAAAAACGAAGGTGCAGAGTTTTTAAATGAAGGGAGAATACTTCCTTCGTTTTGAATAAAGTCTTTAGTGCCTTTCCTGCCCAGTCTCTGGGTAGGAAATTCCCTTCTGATCAAGCAGATGCATTTACTGTTAGAGGTGTTTATAGCAAAGATTGAGATCTGTAATTCAATCCTCCAGTTGGGAGCAGCTGTCTTGTTACAGAAAAAAAACTGTAAACAAGTTTCAATGCTTCTCTCATTCTGGCATTACATATGCCAGATATGATGAAAACATTTTCCACATTTTTTTAGAGAATTGTAAGCATATCATGGTTTAGTCTGTTGAAGGTT
Source organism: Illadopsis cleaveri (assembly GCA_013399915.1). Taxonomy (NCBI): domain Eukaryota; kingdom Metazoa; phylum Chordata; class Aves; order Passeriformes; family Timaliidae; genus Illadopsis; species Illadopsis cleaveri. The sequence goes on along the minus strand of VXBB01017781.1, from coordinate 461,199 downwards.
GAACTGATACTGATAAACTATCCATCTCTTTATTCTTATGTGGAAAAAACTTTGGTGCACAATGATAAGGACCATCCATGGAGACCCATTGAATCAGGAAGCACAGATGCAGCTTACAGGGCCAGGGTAACTGGATGGCTGATGTGCTGCCTCATTTAAGAGTGTTATTTTGTTATCACATCTATGCCTGGTCCTGAGGGATATATAAGCCAGTGACATCTTATAAACATAAGAGCTAGTTTATCAAATCAGGCTCCTGGCCAGGCTTTTGTAAAATGCTATGGACAGCAGAAAAAAGTAAAAAAACACAGCTAACGTGTATTCTATGGAATATCTTAATCTTACTTTCTCTCTAAGCAATGCCAGCTTTAGGTTTGTGACTGTAAATTAATTATGCATATATTTAATGCATGCAAAAGAAGTCTTATTAATATGCAGTGAAACTCAAGGAATCCATTTCATGGTTAACAGTGCCAGAAACTGATAATTTTTATTTAATTCAGAATACATACAGCATAAATTACAAGGGAAAGAGTTCAGAAGAGGCAGGAAAATTATGCAAAATGCACATGGCTTTGAAATGCAGACTTCGGGTACCACCTTCATAAACTGAAACCAACTGTGATCCTCATTCTTTTATATTTGTGTGGGTTTAATTTGGCTCTGAAGATTCAAGTTGTTTGTCTTAAGACTTTTCCTTTCTCATACACTAATGTGTAAATTCCCCTAAAGTTGGTACAGCTGCAGCAAGTGAAATGGTGTGGAGTATGAATTAGGTCCAGGAGGTCAGCAGTGGTTTTTGCAGTAGTTCATTTTGGATTTTTTAATAACAAAAATATTTCTCTGTGATGCTGTGGGAATTACCATGGAAATTGACACTGTTAGAGCTGGCTGGTCTGCAGTGTGGTCTTCCCATGTTGAGTCTGGCAAAGTGGAGTTTGAACATGGCTATCCCTTGTGATCTGCTTGTAACACTGCGGATGTTTTCACCTCAGTGAATTCATCAAGTTTTTCCATAGCGTTAGAATCTGACTTTTGCCAGTGTTTCTGCAATTCTGTTGCTGCTGTCAGGCAGTGGTGAATTTCCCTTTCTTATGTTAGTGCCACTCTGAGATGAGCCAGGAGATGTCCCAAGCCTCTCAGTGTCTTGAAATATCCAAATAGAGGTTACAAGTGGTGATACTTTACTGTGGTGACATGTTGTAATTTGTGAAAAAGATGACAGACTGCTGCTGTCCTGCAAAAGACAAAGAGAGATCAGAAGAGAAAGACAACATCATCAGCTTTTTGTCCTTTGAACACTATGGTAAACTCAGACCCCTGTCTGACTTTGAATTCTTCTCCTGAAGTCACCTTGATATAATGGAATTGATCATTAGCTGTTTTTTGGAAACTTTTCACTATTAGATGTCTCTCTGTTAAACCCTTATTATTATTGATATGTTCAGAGACTGTCATATTACCTTTCTTTTCTTATACACAGTACATTAGGGACAATGGCCAAGATCTAATTCTCCCAAGCATTACTGCTTTTGCATGGTGATTTTCAATCCACCCTGAATCAATGGAGTCCTAAAAATTCGTAGCTGATGCCAGTCTCTATGAAAACTGTACATAATTGCAGTGATATAAGTACTGAGCTACCTTTCCTAGCCACTTTTCATAGACCATGTTTTCATAGCTGAGTGGAAAAAATTCCCTGGGCCCACCAGAGGCTGGAATATCCTGCTGCTGGTTGCCCTTCTTCACAGGGCAAGTTGGAAGTCATTCTGTATGGCATTTTTTGACAGCTGTTCAGGACAGAAAAATTTTTCTGCTTGCTAAGTAACATCTAGTGATGGTTTCAGCCTCCAGTGAAAACACATTGTGCTGATGGAGCATAGGGATTTACTGGAAGTGGGAATCAACAACTTCAAATAAACTATACACTGTTTTAAAATCTCTGGATTTAGCCCATCAGTTGTTGAATGCGATGAAAATTAAAGGTTCATTTACACCACTGTTTCTCTTTATGTCACTCAAGGATTTCTACATTCAAAAATGTTTAGTCTGAATTGGTGTTTAAGTTTCTAGTTATGTAAAGATGTGTGGGTGGGAAGGAATTCAATACTCCTTAAAGTAGTGCCAGGAGCCAGAATTATGTGTGGGCAGGTGCTGTGCAAGGTTTCCTTTGTAAATCTGTAAATAGACCTGCATATTTGCTCAGGCCAAATTTTCTATCAGTTTTGTTATTCATCAGCCCATGAACAAAGAGTTTAAAATTCATTTTATTGAGAGATGTACTGTTAATAGTTTAAACAAAATCTCCAGTTATTAAAACATGTTAGAGCCTGGAGAGTTTTCCTGGACTCAGTGGGCTTTGAAGGGACAAAGTTGAGGGACAAAGTTGGGCTTTAGGTATACTTAAATTAAGACAATCACTAAGCACACAGTCTCTCAGTAATTCTCTTTTGTATGCATTTTCTTGGCTACATCTGGTCAAGCAGACTTTCTGTCAGGCACAGAAAGCCCAAATCCCCTCTTGCTTTAGTCTGTGTGTGCAGCTCTTTTAGGTGTCTGGCAAAGTAAATGCTGCAGATAAAGGATGTAAAGCTTAACGGCAGTGCTGAGTCCCTCTGCAGAGCTGAGACACCCCTTGTCTGGGTGCATTACCGTTTTGTTTGGGTCAGCTGCAGAGCAGGAGGTCACTGTGTTTGAAATTGAGTCCTCTCTGTTCTCCTTCCTGAACCTGCTCACTGCCAGGGCTTGTCTTCAGCCTGCCTCATCCACCTCTACATCAGCAGCTACTTTTGTGGCTTTCGCCTGCTCTGGACAGGCACAAAGCAGTGCTCAATGATGGGTTTGGAGGAGTAACAGAGCCAAGGCTCTGCATGCTTCAAAGTGCTGCTGGTGGTTTAACACCTGGCATCCCATCATTGCACTATCACTAAGTTGCCTTGGAGTACATTTTCCACTGAGGCAGTAGGATAATATCCTGTGTGTCCCGCTGCTCAGATGTGCCTGAGGATTACTGGCATAAATTATCCACAGCATGACAGTGACAGAATACTTCTAGCCTCCAAGCATTTGGTTGTCATATTACATCTGACAGTTGGTGATTTCATTGCACTGTGCTGTCCAACAAAATCAAACACAAACAGCACACTTAGCTATTTTGCATGATTTTCACGGTGAAATCGAGTGTATATTTTGTTTTTCTTGGAATATTGACAATTTAATAGTTATTTAACCGCAACAAATGTTCAGCAAAATTCCAGAACCCTGCAGATATGAATCAAAAGAATGGGTCATCTTCCTCCAACCCATTCCTGCACAATACACAGCCACTCTGTAGGAGTGCTTCATATAAATGGGTTTCCTATTGTGGAGAAATTATTTGACAGCCTCCCTTTATCTGGCTGCCTGTCAGATAAACTCTTAGATATCTTTTAGAAAATTCTGAAAGGAGACAGTGTCCTTGGAGAAGAAGAAAAATCACCTGGAAATTTAAAGGATTCTTGAGGTGATATATCACCAATTATATTAATGATTCTTTGCATAGCAACCAAAAACATGCCAGTTTTTGAGCTTTTTCTAAAGTATGGCTTGAGAAAAGTGCCGTAACAGAAACAAGGGGTCCATGTGTCAGGTGGGTACTTGGGAATCTCTGTTTCATCTACCTTTTTCTTCTAACACTGAAAAACAGTTTTTATTCTCTGTTCCTCTTTAAAGATGATCTTAAGACAGTATTAATTTTCAGGTTCTTTCCTTAAAGAAGAGTCAAAAGCCACAGAAATAAATTTAACAATTATTCACTTGTTTCATTCAGAGCTGGCTGGCTGTGCTATACTTCAGCTTGAGCAGGTCTGAGCAAGTTCTTCCATAATGAAGGAACAAGTAAAGAGACTTTTTAAAGTCATCAGTGCAGTTACTTTCACTGCAGGCAATGATAAAATAGTAAGCCATTCAGAAATCTACCAAAATCTATTTACCAGCATTTAGGTTTCTTTAACCCACTATTTAAATTTTAAAGTTGTTCCACCATCCCAGTGTTAATTGTCAGTCTTTGTGTGTTTAAGTATGTCCTTTTCCCCTCACCGTGGTACATGTTCTTCAGATATCCTTTGTAATCCCAATCATATTCCTCTCAGGTTCTGTCAGAGTCCAGGGCATTCCTCTGGGTGCCCTGGATGGTCACAGACCTCCGTAGAGGGGTCTGGGACCTGAGAAAGAGGGTTTGAATCCTGGACAGGGGGGTCTGTGCAGGGGGGTTTCCTGGCACAGAGCCCAGGAAGACACAGGCTTTGATTTTAGTCCATGGAAAAAAGTTTCTGACACTGAGGGAAGAATTACAAGTCACAAATGTGTGACAGACAGTAGTGTAGCTAATCACCAGGTGGAGAATTTGGTAGTTTTGGGTTTTTAGAATGGAGCTGACTAGGGGACAAGATGGAGATTCTAGGGCGGTGCCCTGGGTTCTTCTTCTTCTCCCTTGGCATCCATCTTCTGCAGTGATGTGAGCACAAAGTAGTTCAGGAAGATTGGGTCAGACTAGAGGTGACCCTTTTAGTATAGGTAGTGAGCATTGGCACAGAATTGTAAATAAGATATACGTAATTTTCTGTATGAGAGGTAACGACCTCCCATCGTGGGGGGAGTCGCCCTGTGCCTGAGCTGCTGTGAACACCTTGGCAGGGCACAGAGAAATTTGTAAGATAAGAAATAATAAACAGTGCGAGAAACCAAGAAAAAACAAGACCTTGAGGCTCTGCTTCATTCTTGCGCCAGACCCAAAGCCTTCAGAGGGCAAAAAAGATTCACTCGAACCACCACCCGAACCACCACCTAAACCTCGGGGAAAAGAAAACCCAAGCCCGAGAAGGTTTCATTTCATTCCACGGTATATGGGACAGGCTCCATCAGTTTCATTCTGAGCTATGGTTTAATGCTAGTGAACGATATCAGTATTTCTCCCAAGCACCTGCTGTAAGTATCATGTACCTTGATCATAAGTGACCAGGACAGTGGTCTTCTGGACATAGAATCATTTAGGTTGTGAAAGGTCTTTAAGATCATTGAGTTGGCCTAAAGCTACCACTAAACCATGTCTCCACATGCCACATCTACGTGACTTTAAATAGTTCTAGTGATGGTGACTTCACTGCTTCCCTGGGCAGCCTTTTTCAGTCCTTGACCACCCTTCTGGTGAATACATTTCTCCTAATATCTGAACCTCCCCTGGCATGACTTGAGACTGTTGTATTTGTTCTGTAGCTTGTTATTTGGGAGAAGAGACTGACCCCACCTGGCTACAACCTCCATTCAGGTGGGGGATGGGGTCACTCCTGAGCCTCCTTTTCTCAGGCTAAACACCCCTAGCTCCCTCAGCCTCTAAGACTTGTGTTCCAGACCCTTTCCTAGCTTTGTTGCCCTTCTCTGGACTCACTCCAGCACCTCAATGTCTTTCTTGTCATGAGGGGCCCCGAAGGATTTGAGGCGTGACCTCACCAGTGCCAAGTACAGGGGGACAATCACTGCCCTGGTCTTGTTGGCCATGCCATTGCTGTTCCAGGCTAGGTGCCACTGGCCTTCTTGGCTGCCTGGGCACACTGGGATTGTGGGATATAATATGTGATTGCATAAGGAAAAAGGATGAAAGAATGTATACCACCTGTCTTTTTTGTTATCCATGTCTTGCAGGACACTCTAGTTGCCATTCTGGTTTTTCATGGTTGACATTGATGAATTATTGTTAATGAATTATTGTTGATGATTTATTTCACATTTGCAAATGGTACCAGAGAAAAGTTTTAGTTAAAGCAATTACCTTCTCAGTCAATTTATAGTATACCTTTATAGCAATACACATCGCCATATTTCAAAACTTTCCTCATGACTAAGCTGCCAGAATGAGCTGTTCTCAGCTGCCTTTAATTGGAATTTATATCTAAACTGGGTGAGTTAGAATTGAATTTCTTATAAGAAAATAATTAAATTACTAATGCCACAGGTGTCATAGGGTATTGTCCCACCATGTATTGTAACATGCTTATGCTTCTGACCCCAGTTTTTTCATTTCTTGTTTCTGTGCTCCCTGTGTTGATAGTTAGGGACCAGATTTTTAGCTTTCCTGATCACGCTCATTAATGTTCTGTGCACAAGTACATGGGGAAGGAATTAGGCCAGTAAGTACCAAGTCTCCTCTTGTTTTAATTTGATGCAGTCCTCAGGCCCTTAGACAATGTTGTTCCAGTGGAAATGGTGTTGCTACACTTTGATCACCGTACTGCCTTGTCCTCACTGCCATGTCACACACTTGGATGAGTTTTATTAACTCCTGGAAGAGAAAGGTGATGTTGTCTTTTCTGGGGAATACAGACACTTCCTTGAGCACAGTCACAATAAACAACTCTGACTGAGAAGCCCCATGCTGCTTAAAATTCTGATTAATCTTTCTCATTAATATGTATGAAAGTGTTCCCTAGCATTAATTAAAGCCCATTTCATTTCTTGGTACAGACAGACCCTTTGCTTGGCATGAGTCAAGTCTATTGTTTTGTCTGAGTGATGCTTCCAACTGGATGTGTAATAATATTTTATTTTAAATTATGAATGATACAAAAATACCTTGGTTTTGTTACTGGCTCATTCGCTTTCACATTTAATTATTTTGTTAGATCTTCTTTTCCTTCCATTGAGTATGAAGTTTATTTACACTCCAGCCTTCCAGAGAGTTTGGGTGTAACTCTCTCCAGCTACCTGTGCTTTCAGTGATGCATTCCATGCTCCAGTCTTTTTGATTTTATTTACTATCTCAAATGTAATTACATACAGCAGCAAGAACTGAGACAATTTGTGTCTGGACACAGACTGACAGTGCCGTCAGAGATGCAAGAACCAACTGGGTTTTCTACTGGGTCAATATACTATGTTGTTCTATTAGTTTCCACTTGGTCCTCTTCATTGCCATCTTTGCCTTCCAGTTTGTTAGGTGAAGGAGTTATTCAGGTGTCTGAGCAGATGTGTTGTATCTTGTGAAATAGTAACTCAGATTCTGGTGAGGTACACGTGTAAATGCTCTCCAGACAATCTTCAGATCGAACTGTGGGGCCATGGGACGCCCTGATTCATTCTTTAATGTGAGCAAGTCTTTTCAGATCTCTTTCCCATCATCAGGCTGTGCTTTCTGAGGCTATGATCTGTTTGTAGTCACTGTACACACTAAGCACTTTCCCAGCGATACCTTTAATTAGACATTCACCCCCGAGTCAGCAGACACACTCTCAGGCTGTGTCAGATGTTCCTCCACTCCCTGGAGGACAGTGTGCCAAGTGTGTGCCTTCTGTTCTTAACCTTAAACCTGCTCAGGTCCCTGTTTAGGATCACCCCCTAACCACAAGCTCCACTTGAGCTTATACTCATCCTCTGCCTGGTGATCACTTCCACTACTTTCCCCCTTGCCCTCATCTGTTCGGCACTGCAGGAGCTGGTGGGTAACCAGTTCTGCTGTTCATGGGATTCATATTGCTGGGCCTCCCATCATGTCAAACTCTGGTTGTTGATTGTTCAGGGAATTCCTTGTGGTTTTTTTCCTGGTAGCACTGGCATTGTAGAGGTGTGTGCTATAATTGCGTGTGCAGTCAGAGATGGCCAGGTGGGACTATACCAGCAGCCCATCATGTGGCCCTGTTATCCCCCTTCTAGTGGGACTGACAGGGTTACTCCATTCTAAAAAGTTGAGGTTTGTAGCTGTCTGGCTGGTTTTGCTGTCTTTTGTGCTCAGAAGTTGGGAAGATAGGATGTTAGACTTCCTTCACATTATTTGGCTCCCGGTTTTGTGAGCTGCAGCTGACAAGCTCAGAAATAATAACCTTAGAATATGAAGCAGAGGTCAAATGAAGAATATTTCTCAGCTTTTCCTTGTGTACACTCAGACTAATATTGCACAGTTCGACATAATCCTAATGTCCCACAAAGTCAGCACTTTTGTCCTGAATAAATCCAAGGTCCATGCAGGTCCTCAGCTGCTGGCAATAAATAGTGAATTCTTTTTAGCACAATTTTGAATTTATTTAAGGGCTGTCATACCAACTGTATGGCAAGTACTAATGCCCAGTTTCCAACCCTTACAGTGTTACAAAAAATATCTGATTGGAATGTATGCTCAGTCATTTTGTGAATTGTATTTTACTCAGTTTGCTGGTTCATCTTGCCTTCTGGACATCCATTTTTTCACATGTGGAGTTAGGGATCATAGATGTGTGTGTACTCCTCCTCCCCCTCCAGGCTAGAAGATGCAGTGGGGTTGTGCAGAGGTCAGGTCTGAGCTTGCTCCAGAGCAGATGACATGTCCCCATGTCAAAGTTTCTTCTTGACAGCCCAAATTTGCCTGCTGGTTCCTCAACAGCTTCCTTAGACATCCCCAGGGTGTGACTCCTTTTCTGTTCTCATGTTACTGCCTTCAGCATTGAGGGGTTATGTATCAGCTGGCTCCAAGTCCAGCTGGATCCGAACTGATGGTTGATGTGATAACACACATGTAAGTGTGGCACTTGAGATGCTGGCAGTGATTGCCTGCAGCATAGGTTACTGACAGGCTCTGCTCAACTCACTGCTTTGCACATCCTAAATCATTGTATGGAGGAAGGTATTTCTTTCTATTTTCTACGGAGTGTAAGTCTTGATTGGAGTATAAAGTGACTTTATATCCTCAGGCCTCTCTATATACATTGACATTTATTTTCCTTTGCCTTTCAGACTGCTTTCCGTATTGTCACCAGATTATCAGATAGACCATCTGTAAAATAAAAGTTACTGTCTATCTTACTCAGTACCTTTGGACAGAAGGGGGAAAATAAAGTAATGGATCCCTTAGGATAAAGGAAGGAAGAGTTTATTTGTGTCCTGTGGAATACGGGTGGGCAGGTGGAGGGGAAGATCATAATATGCCATGAAATTAAAATATCCATAAAAGTCTGTTTCACAGTCCAGTAGGATAACAAATCTTACAATTTTGTTTCCTTCTCTTAACAATCAATCCTGTAAACTGGAATTAGGCATCCTGTGCATAATCCAGTCTCTAATCTCATCAGAGATCTCAACTCTGTAGTGTAATGATCACCTCATCTGCTTCTTGGTTTCAATTAAAACATCTCTCAATTGGTCTCAAACCCAGGACGTTACAAACAGCTTCATCAGTACTGTTTCATTATTGCTGTTAATATTCTGGACAACAACATATTGCATCTTTGTCCCTTTTCCTCCAAGGAGATAAAAGTAATGTGAATTTCTTTTCTCAGTTCTTATTCCTATGACTGAGAGAGGTGGTTTATCTTGAGAGACAGTATGCTCTATATTTCTTCTCTGTTGCCTGTCATTAAAGCAAAACAAAACAAAGCAAACCACAAACAAACAAACAAACCCAAACAACAACAAAAAACAAATTAAAAAAAAAATAAAAAAGGGAAGAAATTCATGCTAATGCCTTCCTTGCAGGTTGCCAGGTCTTTCCTCCTGGTACCACTCAAGGTACACATGTTCTAGTGTTTTTTAGATTTAATCTTTTTACAGAATATGTAAATAATTTTGTGGATTTTGTGGCCTTTTCATTTTTTCAGGTAAACTATTGAAAAGTTATTGAATAAAGACCTAATTCATAATTCATAACTTTATAAAAATTCTTCCACTAAAAACTGCTGAGTGGAAAGAATGAAACAATACAACTAGCAATAGTAAAAACATTAAAGAGCTATGAATATTAGTAACTAATACCAGAATGCACACATATACATCTTTATGTATCTTGGTGGTCAAACTCATATACTCCATAGCTACCAAAAGATGTAGTTGTTTATGGTACAGATTTGAGTGAGATATTTTTTTTTTGTATTTAATCAGTTGCGGGTTGTTTTTAATATTAAAGCAGCCCCGCTTTTATCAAGTATTTAATGTTGGATGTTTATGCTTCTCCCTTTTAAAAAAACTATTTTTTATAATTGTTTTCAACCTTGTTATGGCAAGCACTGCAAAATGCATTTCAGAGAGGAGGGCCCAGTTAATTCAGCAATGGGTTCCATCTGTGTTGATGTTGGCTGCACAGCCCAGCCCGCCCCAGCTGTATGAAGTAACTGGTGCTCCAGCAGGGTCGAAATCAAACAAGCACCATTTGTGTTTCATTTCCTTTTTTCTTTCTTTCTGAATAACATTTTGTCTAAAAACAAGGATTTTTTTTTTTCTCCTGATCTTTATTGGAAGCCTACATTTGTCCCCGGATAAAATACAGCTTTGAAACCTTGGTGCTGTGTCAAGTCAAAATTGGAATGACTCAGGACATGTATTTCCTGGGCGAATGAGGTTCAATAATGATAGGAATTTCATGTATTGTATACACCTGATGGAAAAAATGGTTTAAGGCTAGACCAAGAAATTAATTTGTCTAATGAAAAGGGTGGTATGAATCTATACTGCCCCAGGAACAAACTGGGACCACAACTAACGAGAACAAGGTTCTACCCACTTGTGTGAAGGGGGAAAATAAAGTCTTTGGAGGCAGTTCTGCCTCTTTTGTCTAGCACCTCAGGCCACACAGAGGTGATATGTATGGAGCAATTCATAATTGCTGTCAATTTTCCAACAGTAATGAACATGTAATAATTTTTAATGTCCCTTATGCCTGTTGTGAAGCAGCAGCAGCTAACCTTGAAAGACACATCATTTTGTCATGATGTGCAGGTTGTCTATTTGATTTTTTTTCAGCAAAATTACAGGCTAAACTACACTAAAAGTCGTACTTTTTCTTTATTTTGCTTCTTTGACAGATAATTTCTCTAGCAAAACTGGTCTGTGAGAAAATCTCACTTGATTCACATTGTAGGCAACAGTAATTGCCAACTGTAATTTGTAATTGATTGTGATGTAAGAAGTTGGCTGTATCATTTGATAATAGAAGTAATATTAGTGTAAATTTCAATCTGACCAGGAATTTCTGTGTTCAGTCATGAATCAGTTCATTGTTCATGAAAAAGTTTCACATTTTGCTTGGTGTGCAAAGGTAAATCCATGCTGGATGAGCTGAAGGGCAGGGCTAGTCACTAGCTCCTTACCTTTCTGCACATTGGGAATGCACAAGCACTTACCTGCAAGGTGGAATAACCTACTTGATACGAATTTAACTACAGAGCACTCTAAGAGTGGGGCTCATCTTAGGGATGGTGTTAAGAATTAGGTGACTGGTGTAGGTGTGTAATCAGCAATGAGATTTGGAGATGTCTAGCTTTGAAATAGTCAAAGATTAATCCAGCCCTGAAAGTGCCCACAGCAGTAATTTCACTACAGTTAATGGCACATGTTATTAAAGCTCAGGCTCCTGCCAGGTAACTTCAGGTCTGTAGCAAAAGAGACCATAGTGTGGCCTCACCTATGTAATGTGGAAGAAGGCTCTGCTAGGCTGGTCAGCCCGCCTGAGGTACAATCCAAAAGTGTCTGTATCTGACCAGTTTATCACTTCAGTGTCTCTGTTCGTTCTCTTGGTTTACACTGAATCAGTCCAGTGAAGACAAACACCTCTGCATCTCTGTCATTACATGAAAAAAAGATTAAAAAAAGAAATATATATTGAAAAAGTGTTACTGCAGAAATGCGACTGTGCTTGCAAGTTAAATTTTTGTAATCGTGCAATAAACCTTTGGTGCTGAAAAATGGCTTCAGTATTTTCTCTAACCCATAAATATGAAACTAAAAACCTGTGGCAAATGTGGATGGGTTCCATAAAATACAGTTGTTTTGGTACTTGTTAAGGAAATAGAACAGCAAAGTCATATGGAAGAAGTCACAGAGTACTAAATTTACTTTGTTATTATATCAATACACCAACAGTTGGCCAGTTTTAAATTTAAAACATGTTTATATTTAAAAGAAGCATTTTATAATTTGACCAAGTATTTGACATATTTATTTTATCATGTAATAGTTTCTTGTGTGTAAACTTTTCCTTGTTTGTAGCTCACTTTTCACTCTGTAGAAATAGCATTATAAACATTAATACGTATATTAAGAATTGATTTGCCATTGAAAAAAACACCTATCATGAAAATATGGTTAAATTTTCTGTCCTTAGTCTCTGCCAGCCCAGGCTATTTAACTTTTTTAAAATGTCCAACCAAACTGCTGTTTGCTGCTGTAATGTGAATTATTTTAGGTGTAAAATACTAATAAATAAGCCTTAAAACTGTAAAGTGGTCTATGCATAGAAATCTCTTTCCTACATAGACCCATTAGATTTCTAGTTCTTAAATGGAGAACTGTATCTTTTCAGCATTTTTACCACTTAACCCTTTTGTAGAGAAAAATTCTTTTAATGTAGCTGTTATATTGATTTTATAATCCATAGCAATGGATTATAAATCCTTATAATGACAAGGATTATGCTTAGCAATGCCACCCTTAACAATGACGAGTAGGATTCTACTTTGTTTATCATCTCCAAAGGACTCAGTTGGAGGACATGCAAGAAAGTTTTGTTTCCTTAACATGATTAGAGGTAAAGGTCTGGACAATAATGATATATTTAAAAATGCATCAACGTGTTATGAAGCATAGTTTTCTTTACTGCTTCAAGTCTCTACCTTTACTTATTATTGTTTAATTATAACAACATATGAGGAACTTTAGATTTGGGCTTGCTTCTCATCTAAAAGATGCTGCCTTGCAGAACATCTAATTGAGCCCTCCAGAGCCTTGCCTTTAGAGATAGTTAACATAGGAAATAGTCACAAGAGCAGGCTTTATGAAGCTGGTTGCATTGGCACTGATCATGAGCAGATGTTCTGTTCATGTTTAATTTAACACCTTGTTGGTCTGTAATCCCTTTTTCTTTTTTTTTGTTCATTTAGCCACCAGATAATGGGCCTCCACCACTGCCAACATCTTCCCTTCCTGAAGGCTATTATGAAGAGGCAGTGCCACTTAGTCCTGGGAAGGCTCCTGAGTACATCACTTCCAGTGAGTAAGATATTTCCAGGCAGTTTCTGAGCAATTGGTAATTCCAGTGTCCTTCAGCTTTTTTATTACTTGAGAACTCCAATTCTGTTGATGCTGTGGTGATGTGTAGGTGTTACTTTGACAGTTTGGGCCAGTTCTGGTTATCCTCACTGGCCATGCATTGGATGGGTTTGCAGAACTGTTTTGGTGTGCTCGAACCAGACTTCTTTTACAGAAAAATAAACTTGGTGCTCAAATGAGGAGCATGTAAACAGGTTCCAGCAGCTATTGGAGACAGAGGGTCCAAATTAGCCATTAACCTTTTAGACTGCTTTGAACCACGGATGATGGGGGCATTGGACCAAGAGTCCAGAGTTAAATATTGCCCAGAGTGGGCATTGGACCAGGAGTCCAGAGTTAAATTATGCCCAGAGTAAAGCCCTCTAAACTGATCACACTGTGAATGTAGAGGTCTCAGAAACTGGTACTGACCTGCACATCTGCCTTCTGTGCCTCCATTGCACTGAATTGCTTGCTAAAATAGACAAATAAAAAGAGAAAAAGGAATTATTGGAAAGATGTGATTTGCAGCATTTCTGATAACACATTGTGGAAAGGGATGAACTGGTCACAGCAGCTCCCACAAACCACATGTGGTGCCCATGACAGTACTTTTGTGACCACTTATTCAGGGCAGTAGGGCTGCCTCTGGCTGTGAACCAGAATGTCCTTCTGCAGCACCCAAATGCTCTTTTTCACACCCAAATACTTCCCCAAAGACCTGTGCACTTCAGTGGAGCTGTGCTGAGAGCACCCTGATGAAACACTGAAATGACTGCTGTGGCCTTTACACAGGGCCAGTCAATAGCACATTATGTACCATCTTTTTGCTGATTTTTATTGGCTGGGGTAATTTATTACTCATGTAGGGCTGATATATCACTAATCATTATTTTCTATGGTTCAAAGATTAAAGGCATATCTTCCCCTATTTTAAAGCCATTTTAATTATTTTAAATTATTTCTCTGTTCTTAAAACATGCAAAGGAGTCGCCTTAAAACTAAAATACTATTCATCTGTACACTGCACAAACTGATGTTATCTAGCAGCTTTTAATTAACCTGAGAAATTCAAGGTAAGAAAGACTTTCATGTACTGGAAAGCAAATGAAATAACATATGGACTTGAAAGAGCAACAGAATCACTCTTCTCTTCCTTTCCTCCCTTAAAATGCTGCAGCATGGTCCTGCTACACCCTGTAACCCAGTGAGCTTCTGACTTGGGTTTTGTTGTTAAACAAGAGCCATGCACAGGCAGAAAAAAAATTAATAGTTCAAATATTAATAGCACTGCTAAAAAATCACCTAGGGAAAAACAAGTATGAAGCTGATTTCTTATTGTACTTAACCATTTAAATGCTTAAAAATATTTAGGATATCAGCCTTAAAAGTTCATTAATAATTCCATAAGTTCAGNGGATATCAGCCTTAAAAATTCATTAATAATTCCATAATTTCAGTATATCTCTCTCTCTCTGTATATATGTCTCCAAACGTTTAAAGCTCTGTTATTGTGACTTAACATCTCACTTGCTGAGATTTTGTTATATTTTCTTATGTTCTGAACTTTATCATATCTTGAAAATTGTATTAAAAAAGAATTCCTATCTTCACTGGTAATGAAGTTGCTTTTCAATTCAATGTGCAATTGGTAATACATCTTTGCTCATGCAAAATGTCCACTAAATCCAGTTGTGTGGTAATTAAAATCAGCTGCCAAAGTGTATTAAAAGATATAACCTTAGCTCTTTGGAGTATTTGAGGTGGAGAAGACAATAGCAAAAAGTGTTTGAAGAAGTGCAAGAATGCATCTATTGGGATATATACAATTATTTTAAGTAAATATTCCTATGGACTATTTTTGTGATGTCATTAATAGCAAGGAGACTTACATACCATGTGTCTTACCTGTAAAAGTAAACAAGCACTGAAGAAAATTGCAGAACATGGTCATGAAAATGAAATATCCATAACTTTGCAAGTCCCTCTAATTGGTTTGTAAATAAGTGCTTGCATGTAGATGAAAGTAAGAGTGTGTATGACTTGTCTGATAACTCTGTCTATATGAAAAGCTACTGATCTGTATAATATACCTAAATTAATACAAACTAGTCTTAGGAATACACCATTGCAAATAATAATATGAAAGTCCACTGTGATTTTCACCCCCTAACAGCGGGAAATTTTTGTGAACATGGAGGTGAAAAGCCAATGTCAAAAGAACTCAGATTAATCAGAAAGTGCCAAATATGTAAAACCTGGTAGATTGGCAGCATTGAAACTTGTTATATCAGTGCAACCTTACCCTCTGAGACTTTAATAGCCGTAATAAATGCACTTTGTTTTGGACAGAGACACATTTTTCTCCACATGCTAGTTTGTGTCTCAGAGCCTGGAAACCTTGTTTTGGATGTGATAGAGCAGTTTGGAGAAGAAGCAGTAGAAGCAGGGTGTGGTAAAGAGGAGCCAAGTTTCATCAGGGATGATATGAGCACTTCAGGGTGGGCATCCTTCCTGGTGTGAGTCACACAAGAAGCTCTTCGTCTGGCCAAGAGTCCCACAAACCAACAAGGGAGACATGAGGAGTTTTTAATGGGCAGGATATGGCAACAGGTCCCCAAAGATCCCATTAGCCTGGGTCAGGATGGGAGTCTCGGAAGCTCCTGTTGGCTTTCATCCTCCTAGAAACAGAGATTTGGATAAAACTGCAGCTGCAGAGCCAGCAGAGTCCCAGTGCTGAGCATACAGCTTGTGGCTAACAGGAAATCTGCACTTGGAAAGCTTGTGAGCCACATAGGAAATAGCTGTAAGGTATTAAACATGCAGAATTTCAGTTTCTACTCTGAAGTCCCAATCAGCACTTTCTACAATTATTTTTTTCTGGAAACTGGTAGAACTTGCTGTAAGAAAATAATAGGCTTCCATGTTGTGAGGAAAAAACAATGATTTAATCAAGTAAATTTGCTAGTAATAAGGCAAGATTGTTGCATGGGGCATATAGTCAGAAGAAAATCAACTTTTCTGTATAGGGGAAAGGGATGACCTGTAATTTTATCCAGGGTGAAACATTCTTTACTGCAATATGAAAAAGTTAAATCATGTTCTAAACAGGGAAGAAAAATTGTGTGTTGAAACAGATTCAATTTTTTTTCATCCTTTTGATTGATGGACTTAAAAATGTAGTCCTCTGATAGAAAAGTCTCTGCCATACAAACTTCCCCTCTTCAGAGTGCAGAAAAATGACCCAGCTCCACTGTCTTGGGAAGAATGTACTTGAAGATTGTCCTCCCTGTACAGTTAAGTTTCAAGTTCATTTAATAAAATTTAACCCTCAGAAGCTCTTACATTCAAAAGGTAATTTCTTAATGGAAAAATCTCATTAGTAATGATGCAAAAAAATTCCACCAGAATAGTATATCCATATCTCAACATATGGGCAGTGAGTTCTTACTTCTACTTCTTACCTTAAAAAAAAAAAAAAAAATGTTTCAGAATAATATTTTTGCTAAAACCAAGGCAAAATCACAAATGAGGTAAAAGAATATTGTAGAAAGGGACCAAACACCAACGTGAACATTGTGACATTGGTGTAGCTGCAACAAAGATCACAACTGAATACGAAGGATGAGGAGGTTATGGGCACTAATTACTTTTCTGAAAAGGGAAAGCCAGGAGCTGAAGAAGAAGTTCCCAGAGAGATGACAACTTTAGTTTATGGCAGCTTGTCCCGCAGCCCGTGCCTTTGGGAGATCTTTTTGAAGAAGCTGATTTAATGATCAGACCTTACATTTTGTATTTGGTATTGTTCAGTCTCTGCGCTCAGCAGGCTGGCACTGGCGTGCTACTGCCTGTTTGTGACTGGTCAATGATCTCTCAAGCATTTCCTGATGTTTCTGTGTGAAAGTTTGTGGAAGGCTGCTCTGAGAGAAGTTGGAGCAGGGAGAATGTTTTGGTTTGGTTCTGGATTTGGGGGGGTTTTGTTTAGGCTTTTTTCCTTCTTCAGGGATAGGAAGGATGAAGCAGGAAGTTCTACTAGATCTTATATATTCTTTTAAAGAAATATGCAAAAATAAATACTCTGGAATAAACGTTGCCAAATCTGTCAATTTAAATATTTGCCCTAAGTTTTTCCATCCTCCTCTTGATTTTTTGTAATGCAAGTGAAAAATTGGAGTGTTTTCCCACTGATAATCATCTGAGGCTTTTACCACTTGCCCATATGGACCTGCCCCAAACCAAACACCCTGTAGCACAATTGACCAGAAAATGACAATTCAATGTTAAAAATAAACTTCCAGGGTTTTAAGTTTTACTTTCATTTCACTTTTGGCTGAAGATACAGTTTCATCCACTTTTATGAAAACACAAACTGAATCAGAATATCTAATTTTGATGCAGAGATATATGTTCCATTCTGACTATGTGCATTGGGAGGAACTGATGCAGAATGAGCTTTCCAGCAGTTCACTCTCTTTTCCTCTTCCCAGTCTTTCCAATTCTCCTTCCTACATCCCACTCGTTTCCTAATTACCTAGCTAAAGCAAACAAGAGATTTTCTTCCACCTCCTGGCCTGAAAATACATCAAAGTCTGCATGAAATGTTTTGATGAATTTTCAGGTTTTAAAAATATTTCAGTCAGTTTTCCTCCATGTGAACATGTGCCAGTGGATAACAGGCTTTCTGATGTTATTATCTGAAGAACTTTACACACATTTACCCACATAAGCAAATAAGTATGGATGGTGGAGGAGAGTTCTGTGATAATAGCAAGACAATAGCATAATAGTTTGCTACTTGGGGGTACTGGTAGATCTGTCTACGTTGTTGAAAATGAAAGGCATGAAGAAAAATAGTTTAATCAAAATGGAAGCTTGCCAATTCATCACCAAACTTGGAGCAGGATTAAGCAGCTGAGGCTAAGCACAGAACAAAAGATTTTTGCACAATGCTCTTACCTCCCTCAGAATCTGTAGTTCAAGGGACAGCATTGTCTATTAGATGCTAATTGTAGCAGTACAGGGGCTGTATTTGGGAATTCTATGAAATGTTTTGGTAGTTAGACACTGCCCATAATGTACTCTTATGACCTTTGCCATATGGGGTGTTTGTTTCTTGATGTGATGTACTAAAGCAAGATGAGGATGTTTCTCTCTGAAAGAATTACAAAAAATGAAGCTGTCAAATAATATTTTGAAGATAATGAAACACTACCTGAAATTCTAGCTATGTATTCCCAGTTTATTGTTTCATTAAAATTCACAAGGTGTCTGTATGTGTCTTCTATAAAGTTTCATATTGGCAAAGTATCTTTTATTTAATTAACTTTATGCATTGATATTACTTAGCACTGAAACAGTTCATGGCTGAATTTCAAAAGCTTTCACTTAAAATGAACCATCTTGAGGTTTTCAGTTATTTCAATGTGCTTCATGGCTAAGTGTTTTAACCTGCCACTTTTACACTTTTATTAAAGATTATGACTCAGATGCTATGAGCAGCTCTTACGAATCCTACGATGAAGAGGAGGAGGATGGAAAGGGGAAGAAAATGAGACATCAGTGGCCTTCTGAGGAAGCCTCTATGGATCTGGTGAAAGATGCCAAAATCTGTGCCTTCCTTCTTAGAAAAAAACGATTTGGGCAATGGACCAAGCTACTGTGTGTTATCAAAGAAAACAAACTACTGGTAATTCCTATTTTTAGCTAGCTATATTTTCTTTGTACCTTTTGAATGATGTATTTATTTTTACAGGAATCTGATTTTTGGAATATGTTCTGCAAACAGTGGCCAAGTCTGCAGTAACCTTACCAAAGAGTTCAGTCATGATTTACCCAAGAAGCGGAAAAGCACTGAAATTATAAGTATATCATTTAGCCACTTAGAACTTTGATTTTTATTTCATTTAAGCTTGAACCCCAGCAGTTCTCTGATATTGGAAAGAGCGTCTGGCCCATTATCTAAAATATTTAATTCGGAAAAAAATGTTTCTGAAACTGTAAATCCAATCTTTCATTCCCTGCGGACAAAAAAATCTCATAGGGAGCTCTGTGTGTGAACTGTTGGATCAGACTGCTGGAGAGAAAAGTCCCTTGTTGGAATGAGAATTCACTTGGCAGCATATGCTGTGGTAATGTATACACTTTAAACTAAACCTTTGCCATCTGTTCTGCAGTAATTACGATGCAGTATTCACATGATGCACAGCTGCATTATAAAAGGGATAGAAACAAGTGGATGTATTTATTCCTTAAGCAAATCTGTTACGCTTCTTTCTGACTGCAGGCACCAGTGAAAGATTCCATGAATTATCGCTCATAGATGTATTTTTGTTTTCTGAAAAGAGACCTTAATTGAGGGAAACACTTACTGTGTGTCATTATGAGCAAACTAATGCTTATATTAATCAATAAGTTGGGGTCGTTGGTGCTCCTGCCTTCTGATATGGTGCTTCCAGCCGTTGTACCTAATTACATAACTAGCAATTACTGCAATATCCCAAATGTTAAGAGCTGATTAACAGGTCATAGAACATTTCCTGAAGAACCTCTCTGTTCTACAGTGGTACAGTGCAGATTAGGTGTGTTCACTTTCCAAGTACATTTGTGCTTATGGCAGTATAGAAAATAGCAGAATATGAAATGGAGGTAAGAGGTTTCTGAAAATACAGTTGGAATGAATTTGCTAGTTTGCATTAGCTTTAATTTTTGTATCCTCCTGTATTTAAATGTTGAAAAAAAAAATTCATTCTGATTCAGCTTTTGTTGTATTCTTATAATGCCGTTATCCTTAATGCACATTTTTATCACCATATATCAGTATCATATCAGATTTCAGGACCATCTGATAACAACTTGAACAAAGGAAAGAAAGAGACAGAGAAACAGATTTTTCCCTGAAGTCTTACAGCGTTTGTTCTACAATTACATTTATTGTCTATATAAAAATATGTTATTTTTTATATTTTCATTTCCTTTACCCACATGTGTGGTCTGAAATGCTTTTCTCCTTAGAGGGATCATCTTTCAGTAATTCTATAATAGGGATTAAGAAAATAAAATCACAATAGGAGTCTAACAACCAAGTTACACAAGATTGGTTTATTGTTTGAAGGAGGGCTTGGACAGTTAACTTATGAGATATGCAAGTAAAACAAATATGTGTTCTTAGGGATTAGTAATTGCTTGTGTCATAAATGCAGCTGTTATCATAAAACAAAAATATTTTAATTAGAATTAGACATTAGAAATAACTTTTAGTGGGGAATTGCTTTTCACTTAAAAGTCTGTTAGGGACTCATTTTTCACTTAGACTTTTAATATATACATACTTCAGTTTTAGCAATGTATAATTATAAATAAAATATTTAGATTAATATAAAAGGAATTACAAGCTGTTTATTGTTTCTTAAAGTGAATATGTTGTATATCTTCAAGATTTCATAGCTTGAAAACTTAGTATTTTTCAAGTGTTGCAAATTGAAAATCTGTGACCAGATTGGAGAAACTTTGATATTGATAGGCTTTGGAGAGGGAGGAGTTGTCAGTGATCTGCAGAGGCTGGTTTAGAGTTGGCTGTATTTGCTCAGCCTACCTTGTAGTGTTTATAACATACTTGTATCAGCTACTGTTTTCCTGACAATTGCATCCTGACATGAATACTTCTGCAGACATGCAGAAGTTCATGTGCTTTTCTCTATTCACATAAATGCTTAGCTGTTCTTTGTATGCAGATACTAGTTAGTCTTATTGACTGTCAGAGACCCTTTTAATATCAGATGTCTTTTTAGCCTTAGTGCTTATTTGTATGAGTGAAAGCCCAGTTTACACAAGTATATAAAGCAGCTTCACATTCTTATAGAGAGTTAAATGTTCTGCAGTGTGGCACTGCAACAGCTTTGGGAGCCTCAGCTGTACTGATGTGGTGGGAGGTGGGAATGGAGACTGGGTCTGTAGGACAGGTGGTGTAAAGAGGAGCCCTCTGTCTTCAGGTCACCAGTTCCAACAGAGAGCAGGTCATCAGTGACCCACCATCAAATGGCCATTCGTTGACAGCATTTACTAACTAATGAGGGAAAAAAATCTAAGTACATCATTGTAGCCAGGAGCTTACAAATTAAAGTAACATAGAAATTTGTGCAGGGACTATTAGACTGTATTAACTGAAAAAGTGTGATTTCACCCACTTTCCATGATTTTTTTTTTTTACTTAGCTCAAGAAAATGAACAGATGAGTAAGGCATGTGCCAGCATCTTTGCAATTGCAGTATGTAGGCACTGATGTAGATCGCCTTCACATGCTGGTCTGTCACTGGAGGGCAAGGTAAACATCTGGGCTTTAAAGTTGTTAAGTTACAAGTTTATTCTGCTGCTACATGTGAGCAGATATCTTAAATCACCCTCTTCTACCTGATCATGGTCAAGGTTGAGTCAGAAGGATAATGCAGAGACTCTTAATGCTCTCCATATGTTTTACCTGTCCTGCAATAAAAGACATTCATTATTGTCAGTCTGGAAGTAATTTTACTTTACAGAGTGGATGAGTTCACTCTGGCTGAACTCTGTGGTATGTGGTAAAGGGATGTGTAAAATGTGTTCAAAATATTATGAATTAAAAATACAGCATTTCTACGTAATAAGAGCTTTCCCCCAAGGTTCAAAAAGGTAATAACTAACTGGAACTTTCCTTATATTTATTTAGTGTTACAAAAGCTCTAAGGACCAGCAGCCCCAGATGGAGCTGCTCCTGAATGACTGCAGTATCACCTATATTCCCAAGGACAGCAAAAAGAAGAAGCATGAGCTGAAAATCTCTCACCAAGGAGCAGATGCCCTGGTTCTGGCAGTGCAGAGCAAAGAGCAGGCAGAACAGTGGCTAAAGGTAAGGGGGCATTTCTGACCAGGTGTTTTTCCGCCCACAAAGTGCTCACATTGCTCAGTTGCTGTTACAGAGACACAGGCAGCAACTCCCACACAAATCCAGACCACTTAAATCCCATTTAATTTGGGACTGCAGAAATACAGTTTTGAAGTTCAAGCCTCGAAACAATCTCTCAGGGTTAACCCAGTTGCTGTAATTGTTTTCACAACTAATAGCACAATAATCTGGCACAGAGAGGAGAGGTGGCAAATTCCCTTCCATCTTCTTCTCCAGTTCATTTTCCAGAAAGACTTGGTGGTTATGGCACACTGGTGGTAAATGGAAGGTTCAAATTCCCTCAAGTGGAGGCAGCTGGCCCCCATATTATTTTTGGCATGGTGTCACCTTTTTAAAAAGAAGATTCTCTGAGGAGATACCTGTTTGAATTCCTCTGGATGGAAAAAAAATCCTTTAGCTTCCTGAAGGCCATTCAAGTTTCCTAATTCTGGTTCAGCAACGTATCATCTGTTATGGTTTGTCCTGGGAATGCAGACTTCTGAGAAAACGGGATTTTGTCATCTTCCGTTCCTCTCTGTTCAATGTCTGCAAACATGGAAAATCCCAGGGCAAGGGCTACAGTTACATATCCTAACCAGATTACTAGTATTTATGTTGGACTTCGCCAGTCTCAAAGGTGGAGGTCAGTGAAGTAGTGTGGGAAACTATTGCTGCAGTTGCAGTAGCAACTGTTTCAAGACCTTGAAATCCAGTCTTTTAAATACATGTGTAAGTCTGAATGCATCAGACTCATCAGGCATTCTCCATGCTGTGCTCTGATCTAACCTTATATGGTACTTATTTTTCTAAGAATAAATTGTATTTTTCCAAATACAATTGAATTAAACACATAGGAATTTCCTGATGGCAGATAGTTTTTCTGCAGAAGAGGGAGACATAAAATGCAGCTTAAGCGGTATAAATTCTGCTGTGGGCTAATGTACTAAATGGAAAATTAATCTGTAATTTCCTATTTTGCAGTATTTGAATTTACCTTTTGGGGTTTTGCGCTTTATGTGTGTTTGGTTTTGACTGTGGCTTTGTATCCTAGCTTAGGAAATGCTCTCCCTATTGTCATTTTAATAGCAACTAATCCCTGCCTTGTATTTATTAGACTTCTTCTAACATCAGTATCTTGTTCTAAGTTTTAAAGTCATGCAAGTGTCCCACTAGTTCAGCTAGCATTTCAAAACCACTGATTGGAATGAAAAGAAGTTCATAAGTCATATTCCCTTCCGAGGGAATTCCGCTGTAATTAGATCATAGTAACTGCACCCTTATTTCCTGTGTTGTTCTACATTTGGGTTTAGTAATACTGAATTCACTGGCATCCATCAGACGTTCTTTCATAAAAATTGTTTTATTTTTTCAAATTTTATATAAAGCATCCCCACACAGGCAGACAGAGCAGTACTAGATTTTCCATGTCCCAGATGCATTCCTGCTGCTTCAAAATGAAAAAAAGAGGGATTTTGTGCAGTTGCACGTTCACACAGTTGTGTATTCTGTGTGTCTGCAAAGCATTTGGAGACAGACTGACAGCACTTTATTTAGCTCCTTCATGCTGCAGAGCTCTCTATTAATGAAATCTTTCAAGTACATGGCAGTGTTACTGTAGTCAACTTCCAAGTCCTCAGTGCTGCTTCAGCCCTTTGTACTGCCTTTGCAGTACAAATTTCCTGTCCCACAGCTAACTAGGAATGATCTGTGCAGCTCTTGCAACAGCTCCAGTGTTTTCCAAAAGAAGCAGGGTCTTTGGAGAAATAAAATAAGCATTGCTTTTTTATTTTTTAAAATACACCAGAATTTAAGGATTTTTTTTTATTATTATGTAAGCAATTATGTTTTGATCATTCAAGCCTTACTCAAAATTAGCTTCTGAAAATCATATGTGGCTTTGTGTAAGATATTCTTACACTATGAAAGAGGTCACTGCTTCATCTTGGGAGATTTGAGCTTTCCCACCCTGTCAGTCAGAGGGCCAGAGTCCTTCCCAGTGCTCTGTCCCTTACATGTGATTTCTGTAGTTAATAAAATGGGCAGATCCAGAGACTGCCAATGAAAAAGGACTCTGCAACCACATTTTTAGAGCATAAGATGCTTTTTTGGTCAAAGATACTGCACCAGTATGTGCCATTTGAGGCAGGTTATCACCCAGGAGCAATGGGTTCTCATGAGTTCAAATGTTAAGTGACACATTGAAGCTTTACACTTGATTCTAAAAAGCTCAAAATGTCTTTGGAGACCACGTTGTCCTTTGAAAGCTAAACAATTTTTTTTCCCCAATTCATGTATGTAATCAGTACAGAATATGTTTATTAAGTAAATAGTTTTAAAATATCTATAGGAAGACAAATTCTAAATTGATGCAGAATACGTTTTGTAAAGATGACACCAAAAAAGCCCCAGCTGATAAACATAGTGCAAATTGAAGTCTAGACTGGAAGCCACAAAGGGAGTTTCAGATTTGCCAGCTAACAAATGCTTGATGAAAACAGATAGCTGATGTCACCAAAGAGCCTGTCAAGACTTCAGAGGAAGGAGCAAAGCTAGTATAAATTCAGGGTAGAGCTGAGATCATCTCAGTAATATGCTGGGCAACAAGGAAATGGTGGAATTTTCCAGACTTGAGTCCTGAAATGTTCCCACAAAAATGTACATGAAAAAAATGTGTACAGTTACACACTCTGACCCAAAAATGATCTTTTTCCATGCACGCTTGAGTATACATGCATCTGTGCATCTGTTTGTGGTCAAGTAAAGTCTGAAATTTTCCTGTTTTCCTCAGCACATCCAACAGACTGGTTGTTGGACAAATAACTATAGTTATTTGTCAGCATCCCTGGGAAATGCTGCATTAAAAAAAAGGACTAGTAAGACCATGACTTTACAAGAAGATGCTTGTTCAGTGGCTTCGTTTGTACAGATGAATGTGCTCTGCGTGCAGAACCCTCAGACTGGGCCACAGAAAACTGCACTCAATGTTAAAAATGCATGGATGCCACAGAAATTAAATTGAGGTAACTTGTTGTAGGAGACTGGTAGAAGAAGTAAATGGTCACAGTGACTGGTCCCAGGGCCTTCTCTTCCTCCTGATTCCTCCTGCAAAAATGTATTTCTGGTGTATCATGCATGAGATGTAATCTATCATTTTGGAGTACTGGCCTTGATTTTCATCTTTCCCTAACATTAGGCACCCTTTGTTAACTTCTCCTCATTTTATGGTGCTCTGCCAACTGTGCAGCAATCTCTTCAGCTGAGGGTCTGTAATTGAGCAGTGAATCTTCCAGTCATAAGGAGACATTTCTTCATCTATCATTTTGACTATGCTCAGTCAGTTCTGAACTTGTCATAATGAGGGGGATGTTTTGCCCTGAAGAGAGAATAAAATCATGGTTGGGACTGTATCCAGTCATCCAAAGGCCCTGCAACATTCCTTGTAGGGCTGTTTAGTTGGTTCACCTACCCAGTTTTTCTCTCAGATTAACTGCATGTTTTCTCTCATGAAGCTCTTTGGAAACATCTCTTTTTTTCACTGCCCTGAGTTTAGTGAAGGGAGTCAAGTAACTTCTTGCCTCCAGTCTCTATGTGGACAGTTTTACTGAAGAATAAACTACTGACAGGGCTGTTCTTTAGCCAGTTTATATCAGCATAAAATTGAGGTTGTAACTGTAAACATTGTGTGTCTGCTTTTTCTTTCTATGGGAATTTCCAGCTAGAGATCTTCAACACTTCAAGCATTGCTTTCTTGGCTTATGTAATTCTCCCCAAAGATTATCTCCATTTTGTAGCTGAGTAGAGTCAAGTGCTGAATGGTTAAGATTTAAAACTGACTAAAAAAAGTGGTTTTGGGGATGCATACTTGGTACTAGTGATTTCCATGCAGTGTTTGTTAATTTGTAAGAAACTTAAAGAATGTACTATGAACCAAGACAGTCAGGCCAGGTTCTTTCTGCACTCCCCACTGTCACCATCAGCAAAGGCTGTGCAAACTATATTAAACCTCCCAGGAGTTGCACCCCTGTTGTCTCAAACAGATGGTGTAAAATACCTCTGTTCAAGTCACAGCAAGGTCAGTGAGTTTGCATAAGAGCTATTTAGGGACTCACCTGCAGAGGTGACAGACCAAGCTGCACATGGGAGTTTTGACCAGTCTGCAGGACTCTGCCAGTGGGCAGAGCCAGAAAGTCCCAGCTTGGTCCCTAGCCAGAGTCTGTGTGTGTGTGTGACCAGCACCATGGAAAACAATACATTATTTAAAAGAACCAGATGTATATGTAAATTAAAAAACCCAACCAAACCACCCATGAATACAGAACCACAAACATGCTATTTACTTGTTTTCTCAGTGATAATTTTTCTTTGGGTTTCCTGGCTAAAATCACAAATGCGATCTGTCGCAGTCAGAGCAGAACCCAGGAGGGGTGGGGCTTTCACCACTAGATAACTATTCCTCCTCTCTCCTCCTCACAGCCTTGGATGGAAAATTATTTAAATCACACCTAGCTCAGACTCCCAGCCTAAAGTGAGATGTCCATCTCTGCACCACCCAGACTGGGGATGCAGCTCCCCTGGCACAGGGCACCTCTGCTCTTGGAGCAGCAAGCAGTGCCTCCTGCCACCTCCCCAGCCTCTGGGGAATGCCTCCAGTGCCTGATCCAGTGCCCATGTATGGCAGTGGATTTCATGGCAATAACGCAGGACAAATGGTAAAGGGCTTATCTTAGGTGAGTAAGTCAGAAAAGTATTTCTAAGGGGATGCACAGGCACTAAGGACAGGCTTACTGGCTGCTAGTCTTCCAGAATCTCATCCTCACTTTCCTCAGACAAATGGCAGAAAGATTAATCTTTCCAGGCTGAGGGATACCTGAGAATAATGATTTCCAGTACAGAAGGTAAAGGGGGTTTCTTCTGAGACTTAAAGCGTAGGCAATGATGGGAATAATTTCTGCCTTTCCTGCCTAAAATTTTCCTCTAGGTAACCTCCTTGGGGCATTTCTTCTCTGCAAAACACTAAGAAGAGTTTTGCTGCTCTCCTAAGGAGGAGGGTATTGACACTAACTTATGTCATATGAAACAGTCCACAAGAGAGAGAAAATGAGGATTTAGTCATGCCAAAATGACAGAGAGTCCCAGAAAGTCAGTGCTCTTCCAGCAGTGAAAAAGGAGTGTTTCAGGAATGGGAAATACTGACTTAACATCTGGAGCCAAACCCTTTTCCCTCTGCTGTGTTGTACTTAAGCAGATTTCAGCTTTGCCATATTCCTATTTCCAGAGTTAAGTGGTAGAGCCAAGGGATACAGCCCATCCCATTTCTAGCAATTCCAGTATTTGCGAAACGTGTGGGCAGAGGGGGACAAGTGGGTGGGTGGCTGGCTGGATTTCTGGCCTGATTACATAAAGTAAAGCAAATGTGCACTCAGGCTCTGAGCTTTGTCTTTATCATATTAAAAGTGCAAGCTTCTCACGTGAATTCCATGAGAACACAAGATGATAAACAATGCTGTAATCACATCCCTGTGGTAGGGAGTCTGTAGCTTGAGCTCATCCATGGTATCTACCAGGAGAGAGATCTGCAAGCTCCTCAAGCACAGGGCAACTTTGAGTCTTATTCCTTATCAGGTCCCAAAGAGATCAGCCATAAGGGACTATCTACAAATGTACTTTTACTCAGAATAGTTTGGCTTCTGTGTTGCGGGGACTGGCTGGCAAGCAGCTGGCTTTTCAGGTTTTACTGCAGAGCCACTGCTTTTTATCTGGAGCTTGGAACTTTAAAGTAGCCAGAAGAATCTAATTTACTTTCTCTGACTTCGCATGTAGAAAGAATAAATGTTGGGCAAGTATTCTGCCTCCAGTCCTGTTGTGTCTTTTAAAATAAGATACAAGAATTATAGAAGTTTGTAGGTGAATGTAGACATGAAGTTTTTTATAGTAAATGTTAGTGCTTCTGTAGCAAGATAGTTTTAAAGAGAGCAATATTCCAGACACACCATGTGGCAGAAATTCCACTGACTTCACCCATGGCTCGGGGCAAGGAACCTTTCCAACTTCCTACCTGCAAATGTTTCCCCTCTGTGCCTTATGTCACTGCACTCAATGCTGTTCTCTGATATTTGTCCTGATCCACCTGGGGATTCAAGGTCTAAAGTCCAAGTCTGATTAGGAGCAGCTGAGGGAGCTGGGGCTGTTTAACCTGGAGAAAAGGAGGTTCAGGGGGGACCTTTGTGTTCTCTACAGCTCCCTGAAAGGAGGCTGCAACCAGGTGGGGATCGGTCTCTTCTCCCAGGTAACATGTGATAGGAAAAGAGAAAACCATCTCAAGTTTCACCAGGGGAGGTTTAGATTGGATATTAGGAAAAATTTCTTCACTGAAAGGAACATGCTGCCAAGGAAAGTGGTGGAGTCGGTCCCTGGAGATATTTAAAATACTGTGTAGATGTGGCACTTAGGGACGTGGTTTAGTGGTGGATTTGGCAGTGCTGGGTTAACAGTTGGACTCAATCTTAGGGGGTCTCTTCCAACTAAACAATTCTATAATTCTATAAATAAGGAATAATAATACAGTTCAGGTTGCAGAAGCTTTTTCCAGGTCTGCATTTGAAAGTGGCTGTTCTGAAGTCTGCTAATTGTAACATTGTAATGGTAATTGTGGTGCTTAAGATTCTTGCAATGGAATAACAACAAATTATTTTAAACGTATTTAGTTTTGAGGCTATCCAAAGAAATACAGGGTCTTCAGTTTTCTGATTACATTTGCTCATATATTTTAAATATTTGAATAGATAATCTGTTTATGATCTCAGTTTGATTTTCCTGGCAGATCACACTGTGTGTGTGTACATGTAATGTTCAAAGGCATTTGTGGTGAGAAAAAGAGAATTATTCCCTTTCTCTAATGTGTGAGAAAACTTAAGCTATTAATGGAATATTTGCCATTACAAGATAGTTTCAGTGCAGCCTTTCACATACTGGCATTTTATTAAAAATAACACTTTTGGGGATTTTTTTTTTTTTCCTTTCTGGTTTTGGAGCTATTGCAATATATTTATTCATATTTTTACACATTTCATTGCAATGGATAAAAGCTTGCTGAGCTCCATTCCTCACTCTCACTCTCAATTACTTTTCAATGAAAATAGTGATCTTTTGTTTTCATATGGCTCCAGAAGATGGAACATAGAAAAAACTGACAAGAACTTTTGAGTCTTGTGATTGAAATTATGCAAGTTGGCAATACTGGTGGAATGTTTTATCCTTAAAATTTTGAGCTAAAGCTATATGCATGTGAAAACCAGATTTTTAATGGCAGCTGTCTGCAAACGTAATTATAGAGAGTGCATCCAGGCAACCATTATATATTAAAGTCATTTCATCCTGGTGAGGTGGAGAGGATTTTTACATTGCACATAGAAGGCGATGAACAAGTCTTTGCCAGTGAACCTTTTGAACCCAAATGAAGTGTTGGACTCTTGAATATGCATTTACTTCAGATCCTACCCTTTTGGCAATGTGTCATTTTTTAAATCAGAATTTAATTAGAACCCAATTAAACACTTCAGCTTCTCCTTAAATATGTGGGGTATGATAAGAACCGGATTTACTTGAGTGCATGACTTAGCACATACTATTGAGTTAGTGCTGCCAAATCATTTCCCTCTGTTCTGTCTGTAACTCCCATTACAATCTGCCTTTGCCAAAATTAACTAACTGTGTGGTGTGAGCAGATGCTGAAAACATAAGCCATTGAATCAAGGTCATGCAGGAGACAGAAATGAATATTCCCAGAAACTGTACAGTCACATTTCTCTAGGGAGAAAACAGCAGTGCATTTACACCATACTGAGGACCAGCAATTGCAAAAAAAAAAAAAAAAAAAATAAAAATTTTTACGATTTTGGTGAATTAAGGGCTTTGTTCAACTCTGAAATGCAAATGCTCTGCCACAGATAAGTCTACATTTTGTGTTACGAAGGACACTGAGTGCCATGAAATTCTGGTCGTGTTCCTGGAAAAAAAATATAGGGTAGGTCAGACAGTCAGGAAAGGATGCTGATGTGTTTTGAGATTCTAGGTCAGAAATAAAAGTGTAGGTTCATCTCCTAGTTTTACTTAGATTTTTTAATGTGTCATTGGGTTAGTGATTTCATCATTCTTTTGTTCCTGGCTTCTCCCTCGGTAAAATGGTGCTGGTTCTCTTCCTTTCTTTATGGTGAATAATACCTGTAATTTATGATGTGCTCCTGAGTAGCATAAGGGTCTTTGTAAGCCCATAAACATTTGATTTTTATTAGCTTCACCCTTAAAGGGAGCTTAAGTGCTGGGAAAGGACTGTTTGGTGCCATCCTTTGCATTTTAGTAGTTTCTACATCAAAATTATTCCGTTTGAAACTCAGCATGAATTTGGGTCAAGAGTCTGTTCTCATCAGCACAAGCAATTTCAGGCTCATAATGGACTAGTGATATCCTCACAAGAGATAAAAACCTTAGCTATGGCCATGGGGAATCATCAAGCATCTTTACACATTGTGCATTTTTACATTTATGTAATTTCAGCTTTTTAAGTTCTTCAAATTCCATCAAAATATCAGCAAATTCCCGATTCAAGATTTTTCTTTAACTTTTTAGGAACAGAAAGTGCCATTTCCATTTGCTACAAACATATTTACTGTTACTTTGACCTTTAACTCTTAAGTTAATATGCAATTATAATATAAAAATGCCATGAAATACCACTGTGCAGTATTAACTCTTAAGTTGATCAGCAATTCATTAGTTCTCTGATAGCAAAAAAAGAGCATCTGTGTAGTGTATCATACAAAACTCATGTTCATTGGCTTGACATACCTTGGATCCCATTATCTCATCATTGTCATGAAATTAGATTGGTTGTGTCAGCTCATATTGCAAATTTAGCTCATGGAAATCAGCAGTGCTTTTGGTTTCTTCACTCAGGAGAGCCTTGGAGCTTAGTCTGTCTAGAAACTGAAACCTTCCACCTCTAGACTTTATGTCTCCTTCGGGTCATCTATGAAATGACTTAGGGAAGGAGCATGGAGAGGTTGTTGCCTGACACCTGCCAACCTAGTAAATGTCTGTGTGATTCTCCTTGCCATCTCCCTTCACATCCATATATAATTGCTAATCTCTCTGATTTGTATTTTATAAATCATTAATAAGTTTTGCTTTTTCTCCTAAGGTTATAAAAGATGTGTGCAGCAACTGTACGGGAGCTGTAGACTCTGATGGGCCATTGTCTAGTTCTCCAGTACACAAAATAGAGCTGGAAAAGGTAAAGTTATCAAAATGATGAATGCAAAATTCCTTGTGATCACTCAGAGAGACACTGGTAGGCACTGGATGTAAATCCCTGCTGCCTTGTGTTGCTGTTTCAGGCACACAGTCCTCGTGTTGTGTTGGTTTGTTAGGATATGTGCACACATCCTGCAGAGTTGAGGTTTCTGCCATGTCAGTTTGTTTGGCCATGAACAACCAGCAGGTTGGCTTGGGTCCAGCTTCTCTTCAGCTGCAGAAGGGTGCAGATTAATGTGTGCTGAGATGCAGAGATGGTCTCCAACAAATGCAAAGAGCAAGCAGGGATGTCACTCTTGAGGAAGAACAGATGAAGATTATACCAGGGTTTTAAGGGAAAGTCTCTTATTTTGGGGAATTTAGTCCTTGAAGAGCTCCCTGGGCATGTTGAGGTCACTGTTTTGGCAGAGCTTCCAAGCATTTGTGTCCCAATAGAGAAACTTGGCTACTCACACATGGTTGTTGGCTACTCCACTGCCTTGACTCAGCAGGATGTGAGAGCATGAATTAGGGAAGTGAGCAGCTTTGCAGTGAATGATTGATGCATTACCAGCACCAGTTTAGGGCCCTGCTCCATTAAGGCACCCATGTGAGCAAATCCTCTCTGCAGCCCGTGCTTAAAAATCCCACTAACAGAGGTTTCATCACCCAATTCCTAATGGCAAGTGCCACCCCTCTGGTGGAAGTGCACCACTGCATGTGGCATTATGTTGCTTTGATCCTGGGAACTGTTCGAGGACAGCCCAGACTTCTGGTTTCACAGGCAAAAGCTGTTGTGTTTGCACACACCTGCACAGTATTGAAAAAGTAACTTAAAGTGTTGAAAAAGAGGGGTTTTTCTAAAATGCATGCCAAGAAAAGATGTAATTTTTCATTCATTCTTTTTTGTGATAATCTGCACATCTTCTTCCTAGCTTCATCACTTCTGAGTAATGTGGTCATCAAAACTGTGCTGTCATAAGCTCTATCTACTTCAACCCAGACCTCATGCATAACTATTACAGAATAATCAGTGCTAAAAATTTATTTCAAAAGCCTTTCTTGCACATATTGAAAGTACTGAAGCACCTTGTAGGGATGCACTATTTTCTGATAAGTTGTAATTGCAAATACATGTATGAAGCATTCTTTAAAGATACAGCTTTTACCTTACTCATATCTGAGTCATGTAATTCTCTATTGCAACATTTAGAGTCTAGAAAGGCATTAAAATATATGGCGAATTATGAATATTTCACTGGTTTTTAATACACTTTCAAATACCTACTATTTTATTGTTTCTGTGATTTTCTAAGGCCTCTAAAACTGAACTTTTTGCTATCACCTAATTCTCTTCCAAGTGGATGAGAGCTTGAAAGTGTGTTTTATTTCATACTAAGTGTATTTTTAAAGGGACTCGTGACACTTGCTTTTATGAGGGTGCAAACATTGTGTGTCAGCTATTCTCTTTGTCCCTGCAGAAGCTGTCATTTGAGAGGCCAAGCTCAGATGGGGAAGGTGCTGTGGAAAATGGCATCACCACCGTGTGCAATGGTAAAGAACAAGGTAGGTGTGGTGTAAGTAATGTGTGCCTAGAGAAAGGGAAATATCTCGCTTTCATCTTTCCACAAAAGTGAAGTTTTTGAATGGTTTTATTAGGATTCAATTTAACTTGAAAGCTGAACTATGTCAAGAAGGACTCCTTAAATTTTGGCAGTAACAGAAGGCATTTGATGTTATTGTGCAGGTAAAATCAATAGAATTAGTATAAGGAAACGGAATATATAAATTTTGATTTGGCCTTTTCTGTGTTCAAAACACAGTTTTTCAGAGCTTGGGTGACCACTATAGGCAAGTAACAAGATTTTTAGTAACTATATAGTGGCAATATAAATAGTGGTGTAACACTTCTAAGCAAAAAAGCTATCATTAAATACTAGAAGGAAAGAATTATGCCTATTTTGTATATATATATTTTTATATACGTGTGTTTGTGTACAAATACCTTTATATATAAACTATCATATTACATATGATTATTTATATTAAAAAAATAAATACTCATGCAATATCAGTGAGTTTTTGAGTACATATGTATATAATTTTGCATATGCTACTTTGGAGCCGTGCATATTCTGTAGTCCTTACAAACTAACAAAGGTAAATTCCAAATCCAGAGAGAGTTCTGGCCAAGTTACATCTAATACACTCAACCCTTATGCTGTCTTCCCCATCCCCTTCCCTCCTCCACAAAGCAGAAGAAACTCTGTGGCTTCCTTAACTTGCCATATAGCAGTGGTGTAGCTTAGAAAAGGCATTTTTCTGCTGCTGTTAACTGAAGGGTAACATGAGCTGCAGTGAGCACAATGTCAATACTGGCCTTGGTGCCAGCACTGTCTCACCTTTTGACTCATTTCCCTTATCTCCTCCCTGGGTCATTTTCCAGCATTTCCTGTCTCTACATATCTCTGAACAGTATGGGACAATGTCATGGCTTGTGGTTTTCTGAAAGTCATGATACATTTTTACTCTTTTTTTTTTTTCACATTTTAAAATCTTCTATTAAGCATTCATAAAACTCTGAAACCTGTGCAGAATCATCTGTGACCCAAAACTTATGCTGACCACGATGTCCAGAAGTACCTGGTGGCTCAGGTACCCTGCAGAAGGTGTGATGATGCAGCTGGAAAGGCAGCCCAGCTTAGGTGCCTCAAGGAGGGTCATTTAAAGTACCAGTGGCTTTTGAAAATTGACTTTCAATACATAGTAGGAAAAATAATGGCACTACTGACTGCAAGAAGACTGAAGTGTCCTAGATGAAGTTATGTTATGTGTTTTTAAAATGGATAGGAAGTGTTTGAGGGAGTACGTGGGAAGGGAGGCTTCAGAGTGTGATCATCTCCAGCTGGCACCAACCACCAACCTCTGCTGTGCTCTCAGCCAGCTGCTTTGCTGTGGGGAAGGAAATGAGAATAAAAGGCTTTTGTGAAAAAAATCACTGGCAATTGGGCAATTAGTATATTCTTTAGACTCAAAAAGATTAAGTCATGAAGGCCTTCTTTCTGCTGCCTCTCAGTTCTGCAGGAAAAAAACCCAGCAATGTAAAGGGAAGACAGGACAGAAAAACAAACACTAGAATGGGCTTATTCCACTGTCTGTTCATGCTTGTGGGAATGATTCCTTTGGGCTTCTGTCTCACAGAAATGAGATTTTCTGTCTCTGGCTTTTTTCGATGCTTTTCATCTGCCCCTCAATGGCCACAGTCGGCCTTTGGCTGCTGCTGTGTGGGATGGAAACCTGTGTGAGGGCAGGTGCTGTGCCCCCCAGGCAGGGGCTCAGGAGCTGATGGGATGGGTGCCTTCCTCCCTCCAACAAGGGAGCCTGTTGCATGTTTGGAGAGCACAGTGTATGTTGTGAACACCCTTCCCTTGAAAAAGATGATTAGGCCTGGATGTGTTGGAGTTAGCTGGGGGGCAGCTTTTGGCACTTGCAGAGCTGCCTTTCCCCCTCAGCACTGGCAGATTTCTACAGTCGTGGCTACAGATACAATTTCTAAATAATGTTCCATGATTGCTAACGATTAAACTAAATATGACAAATTATCCCATGGTGAGTCCCAAACTGCTTCTCTGTTTTCCATGCATTCTTCTTCCCAGCTCATCCGTTCATACAGTCATTTCTCATGTGAACATTTTGTCCATGTTTTCCCTCAGTTTGTGCAAGCCCATAACCACTAAGTGTTCCCTGTTGCATAAGGAATTGATATGTTGGGGATAGAGCAGCTCAATTAGTAACTATTTTAAATGAATTGCTCATCAAAATCACATATCAGGGCAAGCTGATGGAATTTTTGCTGCCCTGTCAGCAGAGACTTTTGCTCTGTTGCTGGAATCCAGTTTAGGCTACTGAATGCAGTTTCTGATGTTTATTTT
The DNA here is from genome assembly GCA_013399915.1 of Illadopsis cleaveri. Lineage (NCBI taxonomy): Eukaryota > Metazoa > Chordata > Aves > Passeriformes > Timaliidae > Illadopsis > Illadopsis cleaveri. The sequence goes on along the minus strand of VXBB01017781.1, from coordinate 426,048 downwards.
GTTTGTTCTGTTTTGCACATAAAAGGCCTGTTTTTTTACTGAATCTGTTTAGTCTTAGAAACTCTCCTTTAAAAAAAAAAGATTTAAGATTTTAATCAGGTAGGCACTCTTAAAAACCGTATCCACAGTCCTTGCCATATTGCATTCAGCAGCTGAACATGCTTCAGTTCTCAGAGTGGCAATATTCCTAGTATCAAATGGAGTTAGTGGAAGCATAGACTGGATGTTACCAAAATACCTCTTTTCAGCAGAGATTCTTCTTTCCAGTGGTCACAAAAACGGCCAACTTATAGCTACTGAATATTCATACTGATCCCACTAATTTCTTAGTAGTTAATTCGTAGGTCTTGTCTTTCTAAAATGTCCATTGTGATAAGATCTCTTAACCTAATTCTACATAGAAGAAGTAATTTTGCTAAGCAAGCATATTTTGTCTTTTTTGTGTACTTAATTGTTGAAACATTTTGAGAAAAATCATTAGGAAAATTGAAGAAAACAGTTAAGAAATGTCTGACTGGATTTTTGTTTCTGTGTTTATGAGCTAAATTTATATACACGTACTCAGTCATACTCCTGAATTAGCTGATGACTGCTGTGGAAAAAGAGTTGAAGCTTGATTAGGTTAAATAAAGTTGCAAGATTGATTTTTGTTTTTATTATCCTTCAGAATGCCATGATTTTTATAACACAGAGGTTATTAGGGCATATAATATTTGCCTCATCGAAATCTGCAACTTTTGTACAAATGTTTTTCTTGCATAGGATATTTTTATTTGAACTTCTGTTTTTATTCAGGTTCTCTCTATTGGTTGGTGTACACACACTACTAAATACACACTTCTTCTTTCTTAATAGTGAAAAGGAAAAAAAGTTCGAAAACGGAAGCCAAGGGCACTGTGACTAAAGTAACAGGGAAAAAGATAACAAAGATCATTGGTTTAGGAAAGAAAAAGCCATCAACAGATGAACAGACCTCATCAGCTGAAGAAGATGTTCCAACATGTGGTAAGTGATTTTTCTCCTTGAGTCTTAAATGCACATTGCTATTAAAACTTCATAGCATTCTAGCCTAGGAATTTCTCTAAAATTGCTTTTACTGCAATAATTCTTTCCCCAGTATTGGAAGGATGCACCCAGACTGCAGGAGGAGTAATCACAAGTTTTTCATTTGCAAAGAGACTAAAATAATTTGACTTCTTAAATAAAATGGTAACACAGGCTCTGGTATCACTGCTCTTTGCAGAAGTGAGGAAGAAGAGAAAAGGGAACAAGAAGCACAAAGAAACAAGTGCTGTTCTCAAACAAATGGCTATAAAATGAATATAGGCTGAACTATGAAATAAATTGAAGCTACAAAGTAGAAGAAGGTTCTTGGAAAGTGATCAGGTCTTTTATAGTAGATTGTGGTTAAGGTTTTATGGAATAGCAGACAGCTGTCAACTGGCCTCAACCAGTGGTTTGAGTTTAATTATGGGTTGCTGAAGTGGTACATATTGGACAAAATGAAGTAACAAATTTCAAGTAAGCTATTTTAACTCCTATTTTGACCATTCCATATGACAAGGAAGTGTACAAAAAGGCATGCAGAAAATACTTGTGTTTTGTATCATAGCTGTTACGATTTGCTCACAATTTAAGACTTTGTGCAATGCACTTTGCTGATGTCCTCACAATACTGTTATTTTAAAACAATGCAATGTACCTACATTCTACAGTTTATCTTTTGGTGCTCTAGTATAAGGTAATACTTCCATACGTAAGTAAGATTTAACTCAACCTTCACCCAGTTCCTTCAAAAAACCAAATTTCCTTAGAAAGCTTTGAAGCAGTTACACCAGATTCTAAGTTTGGATTTTACCCTTTAATTGACTAGAAAAACTTAGGGAAACCCAGAAATCTGTCGTTAGGGAGCAATTAACAGAACTCATTGGAGCATGAAGTGTGATAGATGCCTGCCCAGGGTGATGGAAACAAGTCCATGGACCACTAGAGAGAACTTCATAGATTACAGGTGGCTTTCAAGCCACACTTTGGGAATCATTCACATAAGCAAACTTTGATTAAGTAAATGTATGTGTCTGTATGTGTCTATATATGTCTATACATCAGCTAAGTACAGATGTGATTTTTTTGACCAAAAGAACAGCTGGGAAAAGCTGTGTCCAGCCAGATATATTGTCCAAAGCATCTGGCCTCCATAAGGGCTCAAACTTCCAGGCTCTCATACTCCGTTGATTATTCTGCATTATGTGACAAGTTAACCACAGCTGTACAATCTAATTCCTCATATTTCTATCATTAGTTTGGATATGGACATAAATACACGTTCAGCCATTACTATTTGCCTGCATTTGGCTACTCAACACCACTTGCAGATTTTAAAGGAAAATATATAAATGTCTAGGCTTTGGTCATTGCAGGAAGTCTTTTGTAGAAGGAGTTTCTTACCACCAGCAGTTTGGCTCAGTTCAGTGCCCTCTGGGAGGCTGCTCCATAGTTGAAGGTTTTTACACTTTAGAAGGCTCTACCTCCCATGAACAAAGGGAAAATCCCAGCAGAGCTGCAGGTGTCACCCAGATAGTGTGGAAACTAAAACCAGCCTGCACTTGGAGTCATGGCAAAGCTGTTGCCTACAACATCACTGCTCCTAGACTGCCTGCACTGAGCTGAAGTGCTCCAAATGGGAACATGTTTGAGGCATTTTTGTCATGTCAGCTTGTGAAGGTTTAAGCAAAGATTTGTGGGGGGAAAAGTGGAATCCTGTGTAGTTCAACTCTGAAGCAGGAAGTTTTGCAAGAGCTTTTCTGAGAGGTGCACTGGGAGCAGAGGGGAAAAACTGTCTGAAAAAAAGGGATCTCACTCCAAAACAAGCTGTATCTGGCTTGCGTGGGAAGGTTTTTTTCATTTCTAGGGATTGTAATGCACAGAGATACAGAAGGAGGGAGGAAAGCTGAAGAGTGTGATTATCACAAGGAGCCAAAACCAGAGGATTAAGCGCATCCTCATTTTTTATAGCACCTTCCAAGATGTGCACAATTCTGATCTGCTGTATCCTGTTGGATCGCAGTTTGACACTGGAACCATAATGTTGGAAGGAAAACCCAGAAAAATGAATAATAAGTCATAGTTTTAATGAAAACCAAAGAGAGAGGTCTCCAACAGGATTAAATGAAAATCATGTCTGAGATAGAAGACAAATTTTTAACCTCACTTCTGGCTTTTGCAAGATATCATTTATTTCCCTCCTCATAGGCTGTTTGGAAGCAGCAACATGCTGAATTCATGTGCCATTTGTAATGAGGAAGCAAAAGTAAAAGGTTTTGGTTTGCTAGTTTTTTTTTTCTATCTTCAAACTATACTAAGGCAGGAAAAATGGGCATTGCTTTAATTGTAATGTTTGAGTCTGGAATGATTGTTGCTATGGCACAGAGAAGAAAAACCACAAAACTCTGCCAATTTATGATATTATATGCCTAAATACTATATTGATATAGAGCATGGTAAGAAAAGTGTGTGGTTTTAAGAGAAAATTTTTGATGATATTTTAATATGTAAGGGTACAGTATCATAATTACTTCCTGCATTTTAAACCAATATGAATTTTACTTCTATTTGCATAGGTAACAATCTTTTAAGTTCTGGTTTGAAAGTGCTGCAAACCAGATGTGAATTCTTCTTTCTAAATGTCATTAGAACATAGAGCATCAACACTTAGTGTATCTTTTAAACACTGCTTTTGGATGTCACACAAGGTAACTCAATACATAATTATATAATATGAGCTGTGATTTTCCCAGAAAAATTTGGTCAGCCACAGTTATCAAAGTGATTACCATGGAGAGGCAGAGTGAGCACATTGGCTGTGTATGTAACCTTTTTTATCAGTGTCCCTCTCCCATTCTTACTGAAGTCCTGGGGACCTGTGTGCTCCTACACATCCAGCTGCTGCAGGGACTGACACAGAACAGCCGTTTGCACGTGAGCTGGATCACATATTTATATGCTTTTTCTGGGTTATTGGCACAGTGAAAGTTTTCATTAAAAGAAGTGGAGCAGGGTCATTTACTTGTCTTCCTAAAATCCAGCTGGATTTTCTATTAGAAGAGGAACAAGTTATTTAAAGGCTAGTGTTATATTGAGAAGTTTCTTTTTTCTTCCTTTTCAGAAAAAGTGAGGAGTAAAATATCTCATGTTGCATTTTATTGCAGGATATCTCAACGTGCTCTCTAACAACCGCTGGCGCGAGCGCTGGTGCAGAGTGAAGGACAATAAACTCATTTTCCACAAGGACAGGACAGACCTGAAGACACATATAGTTTCTATCCCACTCCGTGGTTGTGAAGTCATCCTGGGGCTGGACTCGAAGCATCCCCTGACCTTCCGCCTGCTCCGGAACGGGCAGGAGGTCGCTGTGCTTGAGGTACAATAGCTGTGACTTCTAGGAACTCCCACAAGGTGGATTGCAGAAGCACTTTCATACAACCTGTGTCTGTCCATTAAAAAAAAAATCTTTGGGATAACATTATTGCAGAGCTGAATGATAAATATTGGAAGGAGGAAAGAAATAGTATGTGTTGTAGACAAAGAAAGAACTGAGATTAAATGTAGTTCAGAAATCTTCTCAGTAAAATACTTTTCTCTGCACTGACCTCCCCTTGACCTGGTATTAAAATATCCCTGCTCCTTCTCTAGGCACACTTTTGTATCAGGGATATAATTACTTTGGGTAAATAACTTAGCAATAATTAAATACTGGATCACTGTTGATGGGAGCTCTAAAACTCCTAAGTTTCATTTGTCTGCTTTTTATAGGAACTCCTTTTTCTCAGTCTGTGTCTGTATTAATACAGTTCTGCATTTAAGAAAATGCAGTGTGCCAGCAGCCTGGTGTGTCCCTTGACTCTCCTCATGTGCACACACCTTTATCTGTGTTAGGTGGGTCAGGCCTTCTATAGGGGCTTTATTCATCATTTTCTAAATCTGAAATGAGAAGGCACTTAAAGCCAAGTAAAATGAGCAGGAGGCAGCCTTTTGCCTTCAGGGGCAGGACAGGCACCTTGACTGCTCTGGGTTTTCTACTACAGGTCATGTCTCCTGTCCTTGCAACCAGGCCTGTTATCAAAGAGCACTTCAGAGAACTTGAAAATCTAGAAAACAGCTCAAGGAATGGGGAAAAGCAATGAAATACATAAAAATAAGAAATTTATAAACCACTAAATTTGTTAATGACAAGTTGTTGTCTTTCCCCTACTACTTCTATCCAATATTTGTTTTGCTACTATTTAACTTTTGAATTGATGGTTTGAAACAAAATATGAAAATCTTCAATTATTTTAATAGTATTAATGCTTTTACTTGTGTTACCAGGAAGATGAATGCCATCATCTAAACAAATGTAGCACAATTTTTCAAAAAATAATGTTAAAATCTCTTCAGTATTTTGTTCTCTCTTTCCTCTTGTTTCTGCTTAACAGCAACACTTTCTTCTCTGGAGTCATTCTATCTAAAAACCCCCCAGCCTAACATAGGAAAATAATTATGTTAAAGCTTTCAATATTCTGAAGTCTAAAATAAGCACTACTTGAATCTAAATCCACTGGCCTTAAATGATTATTTTTTCTCCTTTTCAGTGGATTTCCCACTTTGGATTACATCATAACTGATGAGCACATAGCTTACTTAAAGTGCCCTCCTTCTAGCAAAGCAGATTTAAGAAATCCTGGGGTTTTTAAGAGTTCAGCAGAGTGAAACCAGAGCGTCTCATACAATGTGGTAGCAATTTGTCAACCAAGAAGAATGCACATTTTGCAATAATGCTCAGCCCAGTGGCAGAGCAAAGACCTGACCTACGTTCCTGCCCTCTCCTCATAGGCCTCCTCCTCCGAAGACATGGGCAGATGGATAGGAATTCTGCTGGCAGAAACAGGGTCCTCAACAGACCCCGGAGCTCTGCACTACGACTACATCGATGTGGAAATGACAGCAAGCGTCATCCAGGCTGCAAAACAAACCTTCTGGTGAGAGCCACTCGGCTGCCTGGCTGTTCCCAGTGCTCTGAGAATTTATATCCATGTATTAACTCCACTGCCAACACAGCTTATCAAAATCCACCTCCCCCTTTGCCAGATACTGAACTCCTGGAGAGTTTCAGCACTGTTAGCATGTTAGATGTGTCTATGATTATTGTGTTGGAATCCTGCAAAGTTCTGGAAAAGATGCAAGGCACTATGCAACTTTACTCAAATCTTCACTAGTTTTTTCAACAAGTCTCCTTATCAAATGCTGTATTTTAATCTTCTATTTTGCCTAAAGTCTTAGAGCTATCCCTGGAAGAGAACAAATATTCTGAAATATGTGGCTACATAATTCACATTTATTGGCTGTATTTGCTGTACATGTAGGGAAATATACAGCATATTAGTGATCAGTATATGCTGCATACTCACAGTATATAGCAAATCTAAATCTTGGATAGTCACATAATCAGTGTTTCCCTCTCAAGTTCTTTCTCATTAATTAAAAACTTCATCAAACTCACCCCAGTTCAATTAATTTCTGGGGTTTAATATAAGAGATGGAAGTTGGGAAAGTGTCTAGAGGGTGCAGCATGGAAACTGTTTAAATTGCAAATCAGTACAATGAATTCCCCATTACTGATCCTGTGCTAAAAGGAGTACTGCATACTTAGCATATACAGGGATTTACATGTTCAAATCATTTGGGGCACTAAAGCAGTCTTTGGTGGGGAAAGACCATCATTTTTCCTTGGCTAGATGAGGTTTTTAGAAATGGCAGTGGAGAAACAGTGGGGATGGGGGGATGCCCTGCTGCAGTTGCTCCCTGTGGTCAGAAAGTGGGTGGCCTGAGAAGACAGCTGGCAAAGGCATCATCCCTCATCCCTCTGCAAGATGACACTCGCTAGACTAATTTGGAATTTGTGTGACTTAATACATTAGAGAATCACACCCCATCTGCCTGTCGTGACTTTAAACAGATAGAAAATGAAGGGGGAAAAAAAAAGGAAAACAATTTTGGAGTTTTTGAGAAGATCCTATTGCTTTTAGCAAGCTGCCAAGAGAAGTTAACAAGGGAAAGTGCCCAGATTCAATCAGAGTCCAGTTTGAATGACTTCTGATAGAAATCTAAGTGACTCAGTTAACGCAAGCCCAGTTTTGTGAAAACCGAGTAATTTTGATAGAATTAAAATGCACTTAGAATGCAGACTTACATGAATATTTGTTTAGAAGTCAATAGGGCTCAAAAAGTTTATCTGTGTTGACATGTATTTTTGCTTCAGTCAGCATCTAGCAATAACCACAGTTAAGAGAAACAGAATGGTAACCTTTTCCCCATGAATTCTGCGTGGGTTTCCTTTTCTGCACAAATGTGGTACTAATTGGAGCCAAGTGAAAAAATATATGCAACTAGACCACATGTTAGAAAGGAGTGTCAAACAACTTGCAAAATAGCAGAATTTCCCTGTTAAGAACTAATTAAAATTCATTGGGTGTTTTAAGAGTCTGTGAGGGCTTGCTGATAAGCAGTAGAGTAGCTGTCTGCTGATTTTCAGCTACTGCTAGAAAATGAGGAAAAATTACAATGATACTTAAATGTTAATGAACTACTACATTTGCCCTTTATAGGATGAATATCAGTATTCCAAATTAAATGCAGTTATCATTAAAGCTTAGTTTATCGCTCAGCCACTTTAGATTATTGGTTGTTCACTTACTAAGACTGATGCTTTGCAAAACTATTGGCTCCTCATTAATAGTCCCATCAATTTCCTTCATCTAAATCATTAGGTATGGAGGAAAAGGTGAAGAAAAAGTGCTTCCAGGCAAGTTGCTCCATTTTCCTTGTAGCAGTTTCTGAACACAATTAACTTGCATGGATGCACCTGAAAACATGATTAATGAGGATTATTGAAGTAATGATTATGAATTGTGCAACTACTGAGATAAATCTTGCCTTCCTTTGGTAGTGGAAATAGTTACTACAGGTGCATCAGATGCCACTAATGAATATCCCGGTTTTCAGACATGGTTACTGTATATTGCTGTAATTGGAGCCTCTTAACTAGAAAGAAATAGAGCAATAACTCCAAATTCAGTTCTTCAGACCAACCAGAAACACTGGTGTAATGCTGTTCTTTAAGAACAGTAAACAAATGCAGCCCTCTGATAATGTCTAACAAGGTACGAGTTACGATAAAGTTAAAAATATTTTTATCATGGAATTTTCCTTGGGCTTTTTGCTGTTAATTTGTTTGAAGTAAGAAAAGTTTCTGTCTAATGGTTTTTCCATCCCCACACTGCCCTGAAAGGTTCACACCGAGCCGGGCAGGTTTGTCCCTCCTGAGCCCAGGTTTCCCGTGGCTCAGGTGAGCCCCAGTTCTTCATCAGAATGAGAAATTCAATGGACTCCATGTTATTCCAAAGCCAAAAGAAAGCAACTGTTGAAACCACAGCATTCCTGAGCTCCTGCCAGCGCTACAGAAGACCCTCTCTGCTTTAGCAGTGCTTTATCATATTTTATGAATGTCAGCACAGACTCTGAATAGTTCCATTGTTTGGAATGGAAAACATTGTTTTCCCATTCACGTACACCTGAAACTGTAGGAATGGAATTATTTTGGATCTCACTCCATACCTTATTCGATTCCAGCCGTTGCTACAAAGGAAAACACCCTTGGGGTCATTATTGCTGTCAGGCATGACTCTGCTGTTTTCTGCATTGTTAGATCTTTGCAAACCTGATGTAGTTTTTGATATCTCACGTATGATCTGCAGAATTCCAGTAGAACAAGCAACAGGGTTGACTGGGACAGGATAAGGGGGAAGAAATTAAAATATATTAAATAGATGTATATCCCTTTTGAATTTTCCAAACGACTCGGGTCCACCATGTGTAACAGAGTGAGAATGAGCATATAGAGTATTTGCATGAACAGTTACCCAGAAAGATATGGGAAGCATAGTGCCATAGCCAGCCAAAAGTCCTGATATAGAAAAGAAGAATTCTCAGGTTTTGAGGAAGTAATTATTCAGGAAATTTTGATAGATATGTTAACTTGGAATTCATTGAAATTATGTGGGGTTTTTTTCAAATTTTTTCTGGATTTTATTCTTGGTTCTCTCATTTCCTAAGTTTGCATTCCCCTTGAGTATGCATGCTCACAGAAACACCTGCTTTTCCCCAGTGCAGACAACAAAGGAACATTTCTGGGACCCTGTCAGGCTGGTGTATAACAGGGATCAGCAGGTTCCTATGTAAACATGCCACTGAGCAATTACAGCTGTTGCCCTCCTGGCCTTCACAGAGTCGTATCCCCACTGTAAGAATGGAGAACAGGAACATATGCTGTGTTATTGGCTGTAGGAGCAATGTGTGAGCAGCAAAGAAAGAAAAACTGCCCTGCAGAAAGTGAGAAGCCCTGTGCTTCCAGGCTACATAATCAGGCATGGGGAATGTACCACTGAATCATCATTTAGGCTTATGTTTAAGTGCTGTTTTTTACTGTTTTTGCTTTGCATTATTCAGTTTCATGAACAGGCGGGTTATATCCACAAATCCGTACCGGGGAAGCACTGCCAACGGCTACGCCTGTCCAAGTGGAATGGCACTTCATTACGATGATGTTCCCTGCATAAATGGATCGGTAAGAGTGGGATTTGCACAGAACAAATGGTTTGCATGTGTTGAATGCGTGGACATCTGAAAATTATATTATCTAAAGATCCTCACTGAGCAGTTTCCAGATGAACTCATATTTTTTTGATTGGGGGTTGCAAACTCCTCTCACACCCATAGAATATAAGGGCATGGGACATATTGTTTACATTAACCTGCATGTGAGCCAATGTGCATTTAGAAAGCAGTTGCCTGTTGATGATTTGTTGCCAAGTCCTTGAATATAATATTCACTTGAGGAGGTATTTTTTTAGATCACACTGGAAAGAGCAAAATTAAGGACTCAATTACACCAGGCACTTTTTGATGTCTGTTGAAAAAACACCAAAACCCAAACACTTCTCAGTCCCTGTGGCTGCATTCCTGAGGACTGCAGATGCTGCCCATCCCAAAGGAGAACCACAGTGCTCACTTGCATCTTCATAAATTGCAGAGCTGATCGTAGGCAGATGCATAATAGGATTTAACATCTAGTGGATGCTAACCAATAGCAATATGGGATCCTCAGGAAGATTTACAGGGGAGCTACAGCCCATGTCAGCTCTTAATTTGGGCTGTTGTATAAAGATGAACTCAAAAGAAATTAAGAGTTTCAAAGTGTGAAATGGACTGGACATTCAGTCTTCCAATATGTCAGTAATGTCCAAAAGATGTTAGAAATCCCCTCTTGGGAACAGTGCATGATCACTTGTGTGGAGAGCAGTCTCTGTGTAGTTCTCGGATGTCTCATGCCTTTGTTTGAGTAGTGTACTGCCATGGCCAGGACAGGTTAGGAAAGGATATTTAGCAGTCAAGTTGGTTTCTTTTAAGGTTAATCAGATGAATCACTGGAGTACTAATGTTGAGCTTTCCGTTTTTCTAAAAATTAAAAAAAAAGAGCTATTTTAGTTCTTGTAGCTCAGAATAATAAATCTCCATCAAATAAAATCTGCAAGCATACCAACAGCTGATATTCATGGGAAAGACATGTAGCCTGAAGAAGTTAAAAAAAAACAAACTGGGAAAAACTTGGCTTCTGATAACTGCTAGGCTATATTACTTTTAACAACTCATGTACCAGATGTAATCCCATGGATTCATCTGTGTAAACTGCGAGTAGCCCCCTGTTAACACAGTCTGCCTGTGCCCCCTTGGTGCTTGATCTACCAGCTGAAGGTGCAGTCCATGAAACAGCGAGGGTGATAGGTTTGCTTATACTATGGAACATGCTCAGGCCTGAGGCTGTGAGCCATGGAATGCAATGCTTGCTTCCCACATGGTGTCCTCCCCCCATTTTTAAATAGTTTAAGTGTAGGTATATGCTCGCTAACTGCCTCACTGAGAGCTTGCTGGAGTCCAAAGCATCACTAATGTTTTAATTTCACTTAGGAGGTTCTGCATGGTGCATTGTTCACTAACTGCTGAGGTGTGTGTGTTGCAGTGGGAACCAGAAGATGGCTTTCCTTCTTCTCGTAGCAGGAACATTGGAGAAGAAATGCTTTATGATAACGCAGGCCTGTACGATAACTTGCCGTCTCCAAAAATCTTTGCGCGCTATCCGCCAGCTGACAGGAAACCCAATAGGTTATCTACTGACAAACTCTCCTCTAACCATTACAAATATCCTGTCTCATCCAATCTGTCTTCTGCTCAGTCTGTCACTAATACCTCTGCTGTGGGGAGGGGATCTGGCTCGCAGGTACTGTACTATTTAATATTTAACAAAGCTTTTTGTTTGTTGGCTGTTCTGTTTATCTGGTTGTTATCTGAAGGGGCTATTAGAGTCCCTTAATGTTAGCACTGAAGTGCCTGAAGTTTATGACCCCATTGCAAATGAAGCAGGTTTGCAAAGTTACAAATTCCAATGTGGAAGTACTGTGGTACTTTGCCCACATGTTCTTGATGATTTACAGATTGTGAATAATAAGAAAAAGATAAATGAGACCTTCCACACTTAATCTGAATGCATGTCTAGCTACCTTCTGGCTCCTCAGGCAAAGATGTCTTAGAAAAAAACCCAAAAACGATAGATGACATATGACCTGACTGTGACAGTAAATTTCACTCTTTACAACTGTACTATCTATATATCATGTATACTATGGTTATATATTTTGTGAATATGCATATATATCATAACTTGATGTTATAGATTTAGTAAATTATGTTGTATATATTTATATATACCATCTTTATATTACTGTCTGTTATTTTCTGACCCATAAAAAAAAAAAAAAAGCCTATATCTCTGCTGCTTTCTGAGGGTGGCTACAGGCTTTTGTACCTCAAACATGAACCTAAAGAGCAGATGAAGTCCTGTGAGCTCAGTGTTGTGGCAGATCGGCACAACCCAGCAGGGAAGCAGAGCAAGCCATGCTCACAGCCGTGCCAGGAACCTTCTCAGAGCCCTTAGCTGGTCTCTGAAAGGTGGTCATTGGCTTAAACCAATATATCACAGTGTGAATATATCACTGTGATGAGTGGTTTTCAATCTAATCTGACATGGGACAGTTAAGATAAATGTTTCCTTTGTTTAAGGTACCTGTCATACTGTATGTTAACTCACTTAACCTATACAAAAACCTCATACAGTGGAATATTAGAATTCAGTGCCGTTGCAGAATTGGAGGTGGACATGAGAAATAAATTACTGCAGCAGCAAGCTTCTTGGTGCAGTCCCAGTTCAGTCCTCACAAACTTTAGGAAGCAGGAGAACAGAGGATGGCACACATATGTCCTCTGCTTGGCTGGAGCATCCTCCATGGAAATACTATGAGTAGTCAGGACAGGATTATCTTCCCAGGGTTCAGTATGTTGCCGTGAGTCCTCTAAATGGAAACCCCTTGAACATGAAATGTTCTGTTCCTGGTAATCTTGTCTGGCCATTATGAGAGGGTTTTTAAAGTAAGAAAAGCTGTCAAGTAGTAACTAGAAGTTGTGTAAGAAGAAAATGTTATGTTAATTCCTAGCACTTAAAAACATGTAATAATCATATTTTTTTAAAAAAAATCCACCACAAGGTTGGCAAGGTTATATAGTAAATAACAAAAAATGTTGAATTTTTGTGTGGCAAACCCTGGTAGGTTTTACTGTCTGAAATTAACTCTGAAAAACTTGTGTTTCAAGAGTCTTTACTGTAAAAAATATTTCAAAGGTACATTTTTTTTCTGCCTTGCAACGGCTTTCTTAATACTGTAAATGCCAGGGTTCTAAACTCATTGGAAACCATGATGCCACTAGAAACAGGGAGTTCATCCCCTTGTTATCCTGTGATTGCTGGCACAGCTCCCGCTGAGCAGGCAGCTCCCAGAGGCATCTCTGGAGGAAGCGCCGTCTCCAGCTCAATCAATGTGCTCTATTAAGGCTCTCTGATGTAGCAAGCAGCTTTCTGTCAAGCTCTGCCCTTGATGAAAGGGTGAAAGTAATGCCTGTGGCACGGGACTAGCTGGAGCCTATTTGTACTTTTGTGTTCAAACAGTTTAAAGGCAAGAAGCCTCCTGTGACTACTAATGGGATCACCGGAAAAGCAAGAACTTTAAATAGCCAGCCAAAGAAATCTGAAACAGTTTCCTCTGTGAAGCGCACTGCATCCAGTAAGTATCTGTCCTCACTGCTGCCTCACTTGGAATGGAGTCAGGAGGGTGCCCAAAACAGCTCTTATCTCAGCAGACAAGGTAAAGAACCAGTGTGGTTTTTGTGTGGCTGAGAGGCTGAGGAAGAGAGGCCAAGACTTTGAATAGGAGATACATTGGTAACTCCAGCCACACCACACGAGGGAAGGGAGAATGATAAATGTGAAATGTGGACCCATGGCTGCTGCCAAGTCACGAGGATAGCAGGGAAAAAAAGAAGGATAATGATTCCTCATTTGGAGTAGAGAGGAATTCTATCTTCCTGTTGGAAAAGGAGGATGCGAGCTGGTATAGATGTAACAACACTGTGTTGCTCAAAAGTGGACTTACTAATAAAGTCTTATTTAAGGAACTGTGGCTTTAATGGCAACAAATTTGTGTTAGACTTTAGGACAAAAGTAAGTAGCTTCTAACTGGCTAAAACTGGCTGAACAACTCTTTGTCAGGAATGATTTCATACCATAGAATGCGCCTTCAGATATGTGACAGACAAAGTGATCTCTTAGCTGACCTATCTTCTTTGAGTCTGCAACTAGAGCAGAGGCCTAGAGGGGGCTGTGATATGAATTAGACCACAAATGTGAGCCATGAAATGAAAGCATATGTATGGAAAATGAAAAAAGAAAAAGAAAGCTGTCAAGAATCAAAGAAGCGCGAACATCTTTGTGTTCTCTTATGTAAGGTGAGAAAAGATGTGCACTTGAAGTAGGAATGAAAGCCAGGCAAAAGGCCAAGCAGGTGGTTTTTCCTCTGACCCTTCCAATTAGGAACGAAGGGTTCATAGCTAGAGAGGAGCCTCCCTTCCATCCTCTGAACTACAGAGAAAGGCAAGGCCATTTTTCAAAACCAATGCGGTATAAGGTGACTGGTATTTCTCATTTTCCTCATGTAAATATAAAGAAGAAACTCTCTGCCCTATCACTGTTGTGCTGTGTTCTGTGCTGCAGAACTTGGCAGAAATCATGGACCTTGAGAAAAAGCCAGTGGAAGAGGAATGCCAAACCTTTTTCTCAAACCATAGAATTATAGAATGGTTTGGGTTGGAAGGGAGCCTTGAAGATCATCTAGTTGCAACACCCCTGCCGTGGGGAGCCATGACATGCTTCAGGTCATGTTTAGTCTCAGGGAATAGTTCAGAGTTGTACTGTTAGTTTAAACCCTAATTAACTACAATGTGATACATGCAGATGCAGAGCAGTACAAATATGGCAAGAATCGTGTGGAGGCAGATGCAAAGAGATTACAAAGCAAAGAGGAGGAGCTGCTAAAGAAAAAAGAAGCCCTCAGGAATAGGCTGGCCCAGCTCCGGAAAGAAAGAAAAGATCTGCGTGCTGCCATTGAAGTCAATGCTGGTAGGAAGTGCTTTTTTGTGCTGAATTCTCACCTGAGAATTAATTACCCAAACAGCTTTGTATTCTGTGCTGAAGACATGTCACCCTAAGCAAGGTTTGGTTTCAATGCTGAGCAATGCTCTGTAATGTGTCTATTTACTTTCTATATAGGTACAAAATATATAAGATAAAAATACATATGTGTAAGTGTATATACATATTTTATATATTCATGTGTATGTGTACACATACCTAAGGAATTACACTGGTGAGAACTTCAGATAAGCAGAACATGGGAATAATTTTTTTGGCACTAGCTAATTATGTTTTCATGATACAGAAAAATAAAAAAAAAAATACTGATTTGAAACCAGACTGGATATCTAGGAATGCCACTTGATGGAAAGCATCTATGCTACTAAACTTTTTACACGGAAAAAGTGTTTTATGTAGAGTACCTAAGTTTTTTTCATGCCACTGATATGTAGAGACCTTGTTTCTTTACTGTTTAGAAAAAAAATAATTTCTCTAAGTGTCAATATAAGGTTATTATTGAAATAATAAAATTGCTGTGAATGACAGGCAGGAAGACCCAAGTGATTCTTGAAGACAAGTTAAAGAAGCTGGAAGAGGAGTGTAAGCAGAAGGAGGCTGAGCGTGTAAACCTGGAGCTAGAACTGACTGAGGTGAAGGAGAGCCTTAAGAAAGCCTTGGCTGGTGGCATCACACTGGGCTTGGCTATTGAACCCAAATCAGGAACATCAAGTCCACAGGTATGCAAAGCCATTGAACATGCAAATCCCAGTACCATGGACTGGGAGTGCTCAGCCTTTCCAGCTCCAGCAAAAATGAGTAGGAACTGAGAGTTTTATAATGGTTTATTAAGCCCTAGAAATAAGAGCAGAATTAAAAGCCTTTCTGTGTTATTTACATTTCCTGCAGCAGCAGAGAGCAGGTAGACATGGGAATCACAGGCAGGATGTATTAGGATAAGGTGCAAAGAGCCGACACCTTGTCCTCAGTGGTTGTAGAAGTGCAGGAGCTGAGATATTGCTCCAGCCCAGGGAGATTTAAATACACCAAGTCATTGTGCAGTGATGGAGACCTGCTTGTGCTGGTCCCCTATCAGTTGTGTCACACTTTGCAAGGGCTGCAACTCACTCCTTTAGGGTGGAGCTGGGCAGTCGCAGGTTGTGCTATAGATCTGTGTCTGAAGCAGCCATCAGAGAAAGATCAGAGAGGGATACATCAATTCCTCTGGATTATCCATAGTTGTTCAATCAGATCCATAGTCCAACTTCAGTTTTCATCACAGAACACACATGCACATTGTTTTTTTTTTTCTTTTGTGCTAATCTCTTTTTCATTTATTCATCATTTTTATAAATACAGTTTCTTTAAAAAAAGAGTTCTGCTGTTCTGAATCAAAAGTAGAAAATATTGCAGATGTGACTACTTGGATAAAACTCAATATAAACTTTCACTCTTTATTAGTCTCCAATTTTCAAGCACCGAACTTTGGAAAACTCTCCCATCTCCAGCTGTGACACCAGTGATACTGAATGCTCCATCCCAGTGAACAGTGCAGCAGCTCTGAAGCGACCTCCCTCAACAAACAATTCTCCATGTCGAGGCCATGTCCTTCGAAAAGCAAAGGTGAGAGAACTGATGTCTTAATTTTCTTTCTCTGTGCTTTTTCATACTTTCTTACAATGTCTTATTTGGCCTTAAGAAGAGAATATCTAAATTATTCATATTACTACATAAATGCTGCTGGTTTGGGGAACCTTTTGCAGAAGTATTGGTTAGTAGCTTGGGAGACAGATTTGACTCTACTCTGATTCCATGTTTTTCTCTGTTGCTTTATAGATTTAATTGGCAAAGTAAGTGGTCTGTGGTGTAGACAGTCCACGTGTCCACTGCTCTGTGTAGCAGAGTAGTTGTTAAAAGAGCATTTTTACAGTGAGTGATTAGAAATGGCACAAGATTGGGTCTAATCTTTTTCAGCCACTGCAAGAACAGAGTAGATGTACATTATAATTAATGACAATGTATTGTGCAAGTATCTACTCAGTGTACATTTAAAGTAAAAGTTGAATTACTTTAATTATGTCTTGCAAGAACCAGGCTGAAATTTGCTGTCCTCTTGTATTGTTACAGTTTTCTAATTTTTGTGGTTTAGTTTAAATGGGATTTGTATGACCATTCTTCTGGGCTAAATTGGTTGGCAACATAAGCATGTGGGCAACACATAACCAAGGGTGACAGTAATAGCATTGGACCCAAGCTTTTGTTTATTTAGTAGTTCACTGCTAGTTGTAATTATAAAGAGCAATAATCATAAACACTTGTTGTTCATGAAGGCTATTTCCTTCTTTCATTGATGTCTTCCGTAATGGGATTTCTTCAAGTAACTTTTGTTACATGTATTCATTGATTATATACATTTCCAGTGTCTGAGCATAAGCCTGGAGCCTAAATGTAGTAGATACTGCAAAATCAGCATCTCAAAAACTTGTTTGATTATTAAATTATCATAATAGAATTATTTCTCCTGCTATACCATTTGTGAGAGCTTTCTCACCCTTCTTCTACCCCCTTTCCATGGACATCAACTGCTTTTTCCTTCCAGTTTGCTTGATTCATTTAAATCCAACTAAGAATAATTACACTCAGCATAATTACACTCAGGTTTCCGTTCTAATCAACTTTGAAGTTTGCAGCTTGTGTTTCAAACCTGAAAAAGGATTTCTGTGCTCCAAAGCTTATCTGCGTATTCCAATTATATCCTAATTTGTCCCATAACGATATCATCTCTAACTGCACACTTTGTCTTAGATGTGAATGTTCAGCAATACTTAGGGAATGTGGTTCAGCAGAGCACAGTCCATGCAGATGGGAGCATGGACTTGTGCTGGACAGGCACATTAAATCCAGCCATCTAATCCTTACAGCTGGAGAAAACAGGGCATTATAAAAACCTAAACATTTTTGGTGTAAAGAATACCTTCCAGCTGCAGTACATTTTTATGGTCAGCATATACCATACAGGAAAAACCCTGCTGCGTTGTTTGGTGTTGGTGTGCTTTGGATGGCACAATAAGGTGGTCAAGCTTTTTGGCAGAGGAATCTTGGATATAGGATTAGGCCAATCAAAAAGGATATGGAGCAATATTTTAAGCATATTTTTCCCATGCTGGGAAAAACAACTCAAAGTATCCAATTCAGCTTTAACAGCTTTTTCCCTAAAACCTCATGCACTAAATATTAAGAGTGAAATTTCGCTGAATTAGATAGTGCAACCCAATCTGTTCCCAGCCCATTGGCATCCACAGCTGCCATCAGGTGCACATCTGCAGCACACCCCACGCTCGGGGGTTGCCGTACATGTGCGGGTGTGGAATTTGGCTCTCAACTCTTTTGGCCTTTTGCAGTTGCAAGTGAGCCCAGGCCTTGTAGATGTGGCTCAGGAAAGGGTGTCACACGTGAGTATCTCAGAGCAGAACTTGGCTCTGCATGCATGGATGTCAGTGCAGTTTGTGGGAGTGGAGCAGATCCCACGGCTGTGCTTGTGCTTGCATCTCCAGCAGCTGGCACATTTCCCGATGCTGTGAGGGACTTGTATGAACATTCAAAATGTCAGAACATAGTTTTTTCCCCTAGTATGTATTGGAATGCACTGAATGCCTCCCTCCTTGCCCTTTTCCTTGCACGGAGTATGCTGAGCCTGTCACCTGCCAGCCTTGTGTTCACAGCCAGCCTCACGTCATGGCCGTGGTCACTCAGCAGGCAGCAGCACTGTGTGTGCTGGGGCTGCTGCTGGTGCTGCTGCTGTGCCTGCACAGCCACCAAAAGCTTTCTCCTCTCAGATGCACTGATGTTAGAAGGAAATACAGAGAGAAGCAGTAAGATGTAGTGTTAAGTGTAAGAAAGAACAGCAATTTGGGGATTGGCTGTTCAGGACATACGCTATACATACACACATATATATGCATAAATGCATTTGAATTTTTTAACTTTTCTTTTTGCGAGTATCTTTAAATTTTTTTTTAGAAAGTAATTATGTATGTTTTTAAGAAGCCAGAAGGCATTTTAATTGCAATTTTGTCTAATCTATACTTGGCTAGAAATGGAGACTCTAATTAAAATATGGAAAACAATATTCTGCGTCAGTAGTCCTAGAGAAGTAAAAAAGATTCAAATATCCTTGCTGTACAGCAATTATTTAAACATTTCACATACCCATTTAAATATAAGATTAGTTTCTAAAACCAAATTGTTACGTGCAGCAAAAAACCTGAAATTAGTATTTCTGATTTGTTTTTGAAACTAGTGGGCTGGTGAATGTCACCATCTTACATCTTGCTTGTGTTGAAGGACTGGAGAAGAAAAGGTGCTGTCCCAGTTTCCCAGCTCCCAGTCAGGCTGTCAGTGTTGACTAAGACATTCTTTCCTTGGTGTGAACCTGCAGGAGCAATGGAAAGAAAGAAAAAGCTCCTTTTGCACCTGCAAAAGAACCTTTTGCTTTCAAGGCTGATTTAACACTTCAAAAAATTCTCCTCCCAGTTGCTTAGCCAAGGACTTCCTTTATAGCTTTGATAGCATATCCATAGAGAATATACATTTAATAGAGTTTTTAAAGTAATCTAATTTTTACCAGTACTGTGTTTTAACTTTAGAATTACCATAATTTGAAGAGTAAAACTGAATATTTAAAATATACTGAATTTTAGTAAAAGCACCATTTAAATTAAAAAAAACACCAAACACAAGTTTAGAAACAAAGTAAATTATTGTCTACCTTTAAACCCAAGGGTTTTTTTCCCTTACATTGCTAAAGCAGGGATCAACTGTGACCTTTACTGTTATTTCACAACAGCTGAAGAGGTGTCATGGTCATACAGCTGTTCAGCCAAACTAACGCTCTTACTGCTTTCAGCAGCAGAAACAGCTATGTACGTGCATAAGTAATGGATTTCAGTCAGAGCTCTTAAATGTTGTGGAATGAGTGTTAAATTCAGGAATTCAGGTTGGAAGCCAAGTCAGCAGGCTGCCTGCAGAGTGTCTCTGCAGAGTGGATGGGTCAGAGAGGAATCCAGCCCCCAGTGCCTGGCGAGGAGCAGCTGGGTGGTTGCTCCAAGGGGACTGCTGGAGCCAGAGGCCACCTTCTGTGGATCTTCAGTAGCTCCTGGTGGCTGTAGGGGTGTGATTCAGGGAGTGGTACAGTGGGGATGTCCTAAGGTGAGCCTATCCTGCTTCAGCCCTTCTGCTCCTATGCACTGTTAGGAAATGCTGTAGGTGTCATTCAATAGCCACAAGTTTTGCTGAGCTGGGTGTTCAGCTGTAGCAATCTCATGATTTTCACTTCTGTGGCAGAAGAAATGGCAATACTGTGCACTGAGACCTTTGACCAAAAGCATTATAGATTACATGTTTTGCTGTGGATGGTGTCCTTGTCCTCAGCCAACAGGAGGGGAAACTGAGGCACAGAAAGTCAAAGCAATTCTTTAACTTGCCAGGCAGTAGCTCAGTTTGGATTATCTATAAGGGAAACAAATGCAATGCAAACTGACTTGTTTTTCTTAACCCTGCCTGTTAGTCTCTCTGCTAAGTTGCTCTTTTTAGCCATAGAACTGTGTTTGCCATGAGTCTAATAATAAAAAAATTGAAGAGCAGTAAAGCAATCACTTGGTGTCAGCTCTGAGAGATATTGAGGGCTTCCTGCTGTCTCACACAAGTCGTTTAGAGAGCCTTGTGTGCTTAAATCAGCCTCTCCCTCACTCAGGGAGAGCTGAGTGCTTTACACCAGCTGTGGGGTGTGAATTGCTCCCCTCTGCAGAATACAAATATGGCTTATTTGCACTGCACTAGAAAATAGGTTGCTGTATATAGTTGTGGAAAGGTGGATGCTGTGCACAGACTATGAGAACATACTTCCCTAAGTAATTTGTGATATGAATCCAGCAAATTTAATGAAAAAACTGTTATTGACCCCAGTTGTGGCTTAGCAGATACGATGACATCAGTGAAATATCCTGATTTCTTTTAACATTTTCTGCATTTTTTTATTCCTCTCTTTCCAGGAATGGGAGATGAAAAATGGAACATAAACATAGCAAAGCCACTCACTCTTCATAAAGGCCTTACCTACTACAGACCAAGACATAGGCTGCAAAGGACTCACCTGAAAGGTCACATCAAGTGATGAAACATAAGAAGTTTTATAACTCTGTTAAGTTAATGGTAGCTTGGCGCTAATTTGCCTGTATTCCCTCTACTGTATTGCTGTGTAACTACGTGTGCCCCATTTTGTTAGCTGTAACTCCTTGTTTCCAACTTCACTGGTAAAGAAAATGAAAACCAAAAAAACCCAACCATAGGAATTAAAAAGGAGCATAAAGTCACAGTTGAAAGTTTGCTGAACCAGCAAAGAAGCAGTAGTGTTAATTATAGTGCATCAGACGGCCGGAACACTGCTGGAGACTGGTGTGAAATCTTGACTCTTAGAGGTTCAAACTGCCTTCCAAACTCTGCCACAGAGCAGGTCTAACTCCTCAGCACAGGCTGCTCACATGGCAAAACAAAACTGAAGAAATGTGCTGACAGAAGCAGCAGTGCCTGCTCGGCCCAGAAGCTCTGCAGGGCCGCCGCCCTCCGGGGCAGGACAACGACTCATTGGTGAANAGCAGCAGTGCCTGCTCGGCCCAGGAGCTCTGCAGGGACAACGACTCATTGGTGAGGTGTTTCTTGGATACTTTCTAGACAGATGCTTTTGTCATTGGGAGATAAAAAGCTGCCAAACTGTGAGACACATGCATTTTTGTACATTCTCTTTATTGCTGTTCTGAAGCACCAGTCATTTTCAAAGGTCCTGTTCTTGAACTATGACTTGTTCCTGATTTTTTTAAAGGCAAACAGGTATTTTTAGATACTGCTTCTTTTCTATACATTTTGAAGAAAATGAAAACAATTGAAATTAGTCCTCAAAAGATAATGGCAACTCAGAATAACTTATGCAGTCAGTCTTGTTTTGTTTTTTATAATATAGTATTGTTAAACTTGAGGTATAGAACACTGCTGTACTTAGTTTCCTTTGTCTTTTCAGACCTCAGCTATTATTTTTAAGGAAGATGGATTGAAAAGGTGATAATTTTTGACTCTTTTGTAAACAATTTAACAAATAATTGGGGATTTTCTCAAACAGGAGTCCATTTCTGTTTTCTAGGAAACAGCATCTTGCATTTTAATCTGTAAAATTATAAAATTATTTTACTTTGTCTGCATCCATGTCATTCCTGAGAAATTACAAGCAGTAAATTGCCACTGAAGCCCTTCAAAATATCAAGATTGGTTTTAAAAAATCAGAAGGGGGTTGGGGTGAGAATATATAATAAGATGGCTTCATTTAAGTTTTTCTCTTTTGTTTTTTTCTTGAGCCTTTGGAGAGCTTTCAGTCATACTCTCAAGATTTTTTTCCTCCTCGACTGTGAGGAGTAGAAAATTTAAAAAATACCTCAAAATATGAAGAGTATTTTAATCACAGATGTAAGGGCTGGAGTCTTGATAATTAGTTAAGACTGCAATTAAAATCACAGAAGTTGGCAAGGCACCAGTTATCAAGGATCACATCCCTTTGTGGCCAAGCCTGCAGATTGTCTCTTACCTTTAGGAATGGGTGTGTGCAACTCCTGGAGGATACACTGGGAGTCTCAGCTGAGCTGGATGCCAGAGGACTTCCTGCAGGAGCTTGTGGGATTTGAAGGCACAGAGCTATGAAAGAGACCTGACAGCTGACAGGAGACAGGGCTGTGTCCTGTTCCCAAATGCATTTAGGGCCAGGGATCCCACTGACCTTAGCAGTGCAGAAATGGGGCCCAGCATGAGAAAAGGATCTTTGCTTCTTGTGACTATACTTGGTACAAAGTGCCACAGGAGTGCAGATACAGTAGAAAAACAAGTGTCAGTGTGGTTTTCATTGAAAACACAATTTTTTAATATTAGTTTAGGTCACTTATTAACTCTCTTAACTAGAGGGCACATTCTGTACTGTATGACTACGGACTAAACACCATCAAATTCCCATAAATAATAGCAGAAACAAATTTGAAGCGAAAGTAAGTTCATTTAGGCTTTTTATTTCAAATTAAGTTATTTATTTGTATATTTCAATAAATATTTAATTTATATCTGTACATATTTATAATGCAAATTAGGCTTCTAGTCAATGTTAGCAATGATGTAACGGTTGCCATTAAGAAGTGGTCCCACATCAAGTAAAGCAGAGTAGTCAAAAGCCAGATCACTTGTCTTGTTTACCCAATATTGGCATTGTCTCTTTCCACCCATGGTGAAAAAAAGAAAAAATGCCTTGGCAAGGACAGGTTGCTTGAGGTAGATGTGTGTAAATCTCTGCCCAGGCAAACAGAAATTGTGTGATGCAGCCTTCCTTCAGCTCTGCTGTAGGTGCAGGTCTCCCTCAGCACCTATAGTGCCTGCTGCACAGGGGCTGCCACCTAAACTAAACATCTTTCCCTCTTCCTCCAGCAAAGACTCCACAAAGCCACCACCACTTTAGTTTATTCCATATAACAGCCAAGGTTTTGAAAGGAGGAAAACCAAAAAAGCTTGGGAAATAACCTCTCTATAGACCACTCTCAGTGCTGTGAAATGTACTCTGTTGCCTTGAATAGCACTATTGCTGCACAGTTTTTTATAAAGAGTGACAGAGCTTGTATTTTCACCATTTTTAGATTTCAGGATCACCAGGCAAACTCAGCCACAGAGCACCATGACTTTTGTTTTAAAGGAAAACTCTTGTCTTTTGAACCATTTCTATGTCTTCTATGAAAATGTTACACTTATGCTTCCTCACCAAATGCCTGTTACTGTACCAGGTGCTTTTTTTAAATTGTTTTTTTTTTGTTTGTTTTTTAATGGGTGATGCTTTGTTTTATAAAAAACCCAGCTCGTAACTTTGGGGGATCAGGGGCATTTTTTTAAATGAGATGATTGTGGCAATTTGATTTTTCAAATGGAGAATATTAATTTAGTATCAAGTTTTGTTAGACACTTTCAAGTTAATTGGCCCACGGTGTATGTTGTATTATAATGTTCTCATATTAAGAATGTAATTATTTCCTTTTTGTATTTTTTAAAAAACAAAATCATATTTAAAAAAAAAAATCTCAGTGAAAAAAAGCATGATAGAAACATGAAAAAAAAGGTTTTGTTTTATTTTTGTTATTGGATATGTTGGCAGTGCCCATTATAATTGACTGTAAATATAGCCTTTCTACTGTATTTCTCAGTGTATTTAAGTTTTTTTGACACACATTCATGGACACTTCTGTTAAAAAACAAAAACAAAAGTCAAAAAAAGACTCACCTTCAAATGTGTGTCTTAGTAGCTTCAACTAACTTTATGCCTTTCTAGTTTATTCTTCAGAAAGTCTTGCAAAGTGTGAAAAAAGACTGGCACCTGGTAGGTGCGACAGATCCGAGACCATTATTAATAAAGTTACCTGTCAAAAAAAGGATTTGCATTGTTGTTTCTTGGTGTTTGTCAGCTCAAGAAGCACCTTGAGGTGCTGAGATGGCACCTGCAATAGTCGGCCTCAGCTGAGAACCATTCTCCTGTGCCAGTCAGCTGAAAAATGTTTGGACATTATCATGAGTATTTCTTGGTATCAGTTGTATCCTCACTTAACTGACTGATGACCTCCTGCAACTCGAATGCAGCCTAAGGACCCTCTTGGCAGTGGGAATGTGGAATTTGATGTATTTAGAGCTCATAGCAGCTTTTCCCACTCGCCTGTTGCATCTGCTCCAGTTTGCTTAGACATCAACTCCACTAATAAATTATGCAATATGTAGAGCATTAAAAATTACCTCTAAGAAATGAAAGTGGATTAAAATTAAACTGAGCTGATTATCAGGCTACTTAAAGATGAATGTAGCAATTTCTTATAGATGACTGACAGATGAGATTGAGAAGTGTTAAGCTGTAATTACTCCTCGCTGCTTTTCTTAGATTTTGCTCTTGCTCCTGTTACACCACAATTATTACCGAATTTATAAAGTAGAAAGCTTAAGTAGACTATACATTTCATTTTCCCAAACTGAGGGAAGCAATGGTTTAAAGTAGTTAATTGGTTTCTTTTCTGTAGTTACAGCCTCCAAGATCATAATGGAGTTATGGTAGGTAGGTCCATGGACTGCATAATAACAATTTAAGACAAAAAATAAATGAAAGCAATCAAAAATTAACCTAAAAACACAACAGGAAAAAAATAAATAAACCTGCCATAATCCTTTAGTCTAAAATGCAGCAAGTATCACTAGGGTCTGGCTGATTCACAAAACTTGCAGAAGCAAATGGCAAAAACAAGAAAACCACCTGCATTGCTGGTGTCTCAGTCATCTGCTTTTGGACCTATACAACACTATCCAAAGTCTGGGCACTGACTGCCATAAGCAAACTTTATGGGTGATGGTACAAGGGACACAGCAGTCCCTCCATAAAAAGAAAAATCCTATTCATATTACAATGAAGTTCAAGGGGAAAACAAAGTTAAGGTCATTCCAGTGTGAAAAAACCCCATAATCTTGAGGAGGGGACTGTGTTAACAGATTATAAAAATGGGAAAATAAAACAGTCCCTGCTACTAACAGTACAAGCACTGAGGATATCAAAATTAATGATCAGGTTCAAAACAACTGCCCAATTCAGCTACCAGAACTTGTCACAGAATTTTATTGATGCTAAAAGCTTATATGGGTCCATAAACAATAAACCAAATTCGTGGCAGAAAGTAATTACTTAAAGCTATCAAACACCAAGCTCCCTGCTTCAAAGCAGAGAAGTCCAGCTCCTGGATGGCTGTAGGCTGGAAGTGTGTTCTGTTTAAGTGTCCTTGTGTGCTTTCCCCTGCTCCCCTGGCATATTGCTACTGATAAATGAAGCTGTTTTCTTTCCCAGAAAAATTGGGGTTTTTTTCACACCAGTGGTTACAAAAACATTCCCTTCTATAAAGCAGTGGATCACATTCTTTTCAATTTGACTTCTAAAGCAAGCATCTCTCTTTTAAGATCAAGGAAATGCAAAATTGTTCCTTCACAATTTATTAGACAACAAAAAATTTAAATCTTATCAAAGGTGTTCCTCATCAGTAGTCTAGTTACAAGGAAATCTTTTTCCTATTAGATTTTGTAGAACCAGTAGAGAGTTACAGCTACATGGTCCTGAGCTGAACATAAGCTTAATTCCTGGTTTAATTACTTATTTTTAAATAGACTGTTAATTGCTTTCACTGAATTATTTCTTAGAATTTTTATTTTTTTAACCTGTTTTTTGGCATGTACTGCTGATTTTGAATTTTTTTGAGATCAGGTTTTGGTATGATGCTGTAATGGCAAGAATGGATCCTTTTATCACTTTCAAAATACACTACACAGCATTTGTAGTATTTTGCCTCAGCTTTTGAAAACCATGAGGATCAGAGTACAGTAACATTTTCTCCCCAGCAGCTGGATCCATAAGAAAGCAAAACACATTTCAAGGCATCAATCACAAAAACAGAAAACAACAAACAAACAAACAATAAAAACAACAAACAAACAAACAAAAAAAACCCAAAAAAATTAAAATAAATCAGTGTCTTAATGAAAAATGGGAAAAATATTGGCTGTTGTTTATGCCTCAGAAGTTTTATTATAGAAGCTTGACTTATGATGATGTTGAAACCAGTTAAGCTTCAAAATACTATTGCAATTAATGTGACTTTGATGACGACAGCAAATGAAACAGAAGTGAAGCAATTATTCTTTTCTTTCCACAGAAATCAATTCCTGAAGTAAAGTAGTCCTTCGGGTTAAGTATTAGCAAAGTTTATTTGGTGTCTCATTTATGGGAACAGCTCATCTGTGTCTGTTCTCACTCCTGACCTTCCAAATCAGGAGCTTTCCTTGGACAGAACTATTGGAACATCATTAAAAATGAGAGACTTTAGAATTTCTTTCAGTTTTGCTTTTATTTATATCAGAGCACTAAATTTGGAAAATGAGATGTCATTTGAGATTCAACAGTCTGCTTTTGGAGAGATGAACTGCAGTTTCAAGTCTCAGCTAGCCACAATATAGGATTAGAGAATGTAAAATGACAAATTGCAATGTTTCCTTGCTGAGCTACACAAGTAGGGGAAGCCTCAAGCTTCATCCCTGCACCCAGCCTCACATTTAGCATGGTGTGCCACAGGGTAGGGTCACACCACAGCGTTCCTCCAGCTGCCAGCTCCTTCAGCAGTCACCATGAGAAAGTGCTGAACTACAGCAGACCAAGAAAATTCAGTTTAATCTTGTCTGAATTATTTTTCCTTTTAATTATCCATCTTTAGATCCTCAAAATACAGCCACTCTGTGAATAAATAATCCATTTGTGGTCCTATTAAAACTTCATTGCAGTCTATAAAATTTGTATAGCTAATTAAAAAATTGGTAGAAAATAATTCATGTTGCTGCTTTATCCCAGTATGAGGTTTAATAAGACTTCACATTGCACATCCACAACCATAACAATTAGCAACACCTCTGTTCTTCCCTGTTGTGGGCCACAGGCAGTGAAATGAACCATCGAGTTTTTATTCTACCAGTGTCAGAATTTCCATGGGAAGGCACCAAACTCCACAGCAGCAGCCATCTCTCGGCAAACCATAAACACTATTCCAGCCTGAAATATGAGCTGCACCAAAAGCAGCTCATCTCTAAACTTTGAAGCAGGAAGGAATGTCCAGTCTGTAGGGATGCAAGGCATATTCTGACTTCAGCAATTCAGTGACCTTTGCAAAGACAGAGAACACTTGCCAGGACCAGTAGGAGAAAATCTTTAGGATATTAAGGCAAAGACTTTATAGAAATACACTATATAATTTTGCATTTCATTTCCAAAGACTGTAGGCACAGTGAAATAAATATCATATGTAGTAGCTGGGCATGCCCAATGGGCGTAATTCTGAGGATTTTGGTTTTGCTGGCTTTGTATATGATTGAATATAGTTTGTAGCTCAGTTTTGAGTCAGGGCCTGATCCTTGCACACAGCTACATCCAGCTTAAGGGCTAATTTTGACTTGCAGACCCCTCAATTTTGCAAAGAGAATGCAACTTCTACAGCACAGGCAATTCCTTAGGAAAAGACTGGGGTAAAGGAAGGGCAATTAATAAAAAGGAAAAAAGAGATTGGAATAAAGGCACGGGAAGGGCACAACACACATACCTTTGTTCTGTTGATGGCGCTCTATCCTAGGGAGATCAATGCTGAGACCTACGCAATTCTTTAGCCGGACAAAAATCCTGAGCCTCTGATTCAGCGACTTCTAGACCACAGCTGCACGGCTTCCGTCTCACCACAGGATGTCACCCTCCACCAGTCACACTGCAGCAGCTCAACTCCCAGGGAAAAGCAAAAAGGACTTTTCCCTTTCTCCTTAGGAATGGAGACGAGCTGCAGTGTAGGAGGACAAAGTGGAGAGGCTAAAAAGGAGGAGGATGAAGGTTTGCTGCAGCCTTTGAGCTCAGTGTTGCTGAATTGAGTAGTTTGCTGCTAAATGCAGACACACAAAATCTGGAGACTGGTTAAGCTGTTTCCCCTCCACAAACCCTGTGAAAAGCTTTAAAAGAAAAACAAAGCAGCCAATAGTTTAGAACCAAATTTTATTAAAGAAAAACCTGGAGTGCAGGTTCTCAGGACAAATGCATACCTTTGGATGCAGTGGAGTACACAGGTACGTATACAGTAGTTTGCCTGCTACATGTTTGGAAGCTGAAAGAGACTGTGATAATCTGTACTGCACAGTTCATCACCATTGTTAAAAGTTGCCAAAAACTTGCTTGTGGATCGCTAACAGATACTTGGTTATGTGTGTGCACTACATATTGCACAAGACTTTTTCATTAAGCTATTACTTGTGCAATTGAATCACAGTTAAGTGTTACGTCAAGCATATTCAAACATATATTTGTTTCTTTTTCTCAAAAACAGCACGTCACTACAAAACTGCCATTAAATGTTACATATTTACAAAAATATACAAATAACACTTTTCCCCATTTATGACAATGCACCAGTTGTGGATTTACTTCATTCTTCACTTGAGCCCTGTTACTGTATACAAAGAAACCTGCTTAAAGTCAAGGTCACCTGAAACAAAATTAGGAGAAGGCATGTTCTGTTTTCACAAATAATAGAATGTGCAAAGGCAGAAGGAGAGGACTGTGTAGCTGTGTATGTTAAAGGTAGGGGTTATGGCATACTGATGACTGCTAAGAACCTTCACATGGAGTGGAATAACCCCTTGCTCAAAAATCCGCTTCGATACAGTGTTAGGCATTGGCTGATCAAGCACTCAGAAGCAGTTAAAAAATTCAGTTCTACTCTGGTTGGAATTAGCTTGCATCTATCCAAAGAACTCTCATGCAATGGGAATAAAAATTATGGTGAAAATCAGTCAGTTATCTGTGCAAGCACAGGTGCATTGAGAAGAAGGCTGATTTTAACCTGCAGTTGCTTTTCAAATTCAGTGTGGATGAAATTCTCCTGTAACACAAAGCTGAACTGACAATGTCTGTGGAACAGGATGGCCATAAATTAGGGTAGAATTTGGCCCTGCAATGCCAAATAAACAATGTTCCACATTAACAGGGTAGCGAGACATGCTTCTGAATCTTTACAAGACACATGTCAAGTCTAATTTTTATTTGATAGGTTTTCATATACTTACCAAGAGCTGCAGCTCTAATTAGCCACAAAATATTATTTAGGCTTGGTTTAATTACTATTTTTTTCTCCTTTTGTTTTCATGGGTAATGCCAGCAAAATCTATATTTATCTGTCTGTATCTGGATTAAGAGATTTTTGCATCCACCTGTGCTGGAACAGCCACAGATGCACTGTAAATGGGCAGGCTTTCATCCTTTACTTTGAAAAAGGAAAATTCTCCCATTCCAACCGTCATCTCTCCAAATATTCCTTCAGTCTAGGATGAAGCAATACTCCTAGTGCTGCTTCATACAGAACAATTACACCAAGTTAATTTTATTTAGGTGAGGAAAGGCAACACCTCATGCCTCCTAAACCTACACTTGCAGTACATTAGGGTGGTATTCTTTAAAACCACCTTCTGCAAAGAAACCTGTCAAAGGTTTAATGGAAAGGTAAATCGCAGGCACTGTACATATTTGTAAAAATAAGTGGTAAGTAAAACATAAAAACTGGAAGCTTCCCCAAGCACTCTGCCAGATGATCAAGTTCCCCATCCTCTTCCAATCTGCTATTCCTCTGCAAATTTCTTGTATTTATTTTTTCCTCAGCCACACAAAAGAGGATGAAAATTAGTTAATCACCTTTTAACATCGACCCAGTTTATTGGCAGAATGACAATCAGAGAAAAGCAACTCAGAGAAGACTGGGATCAAGAGTAGAATTCAAGTATCCTTCTCCATTTGATTATGTTTTCCCTCCAGAGCCTTCTGCACTGCAGCAAACACAACCCATGACTTTACACCCATGAGGAAATAAATCACAGCCTGTCAGTGACAAATGAAAAAAAGGATCTGTACTCAAAGGCCTGGTGTGTATATGAAATGGAGGAACTCTCTGTTCCTAAAATTAAAATTTCTAGTCACATGTTCAGTAAACTCCAGTCACTGGTGTTTACCCTCAGGAATATTACACCAGCTCCATTCATCTTCTTTAAACATTATAAAATTACAGCTCATAGAGACATTCTAGCAAATGGTGTTTAAACAGTATAAATGCAAGACACAGACTCTATAAAATAACTCTTTTCCCTTGTCTCCTAGCTCAGTGCTGTGCTAGGGAGAAACACCGTTAGCAAATGACCCACAATCATCTCAGCTCCAAAAGCAACATCTTTTCCATGCACCTCAGTGGGATGTTTCTGCAAGTCAGATCTGTCTTAAATTATAGACAGAGATGGTGATAATTTTGCATGTTCCTTGTGCTGCATCAATTTAGACTCATGGTTTAAAGTCTCTGCATGCAACCAACAAAATTAAATAGTTGCCATTACAAACTAAAGTAAGCTTCAAGACTTAAAACAAAACAAAATCAACAACATGTGGTAAAACCATACACACTGGTAACACTGAATTTCTCCCTGCTTTTCCTAGTCCTGTCTAGTCCTGTACTCCCTCCCACATCTCTCTCACTTACACTCCCTAAGACAGGCTGTACCCTTCCAACATACCACTGAGCTTTTCAATGATCTTACTCCCATTAAATTCTCCAAGCTCCTCCAGCATGATGATTCTGCCAAATCTATCTGGTGACTTTGCTTAAATTTGTATTTTATGGAACTTGAATCCAAGCCATTTTCCCCGGCCTCTAGGGAAGGTTTCATACAGACCCATTCCATAAACCTGTCAAGTCATATTGCTCCCGACCCTCTGTTAACAAAGAATTCTCTTTACTTCACCTATTCTTCAGCTTTGGATTGTAACAATTTCTCTGAAAGGTTGTGTCTGAGCTTGGGTCTCAGCATTTTCCATACTGAAATACAAATGCAGCCCAGTGGTCTGGCAAGGTGTCTCTACCCAACTTGCTGCAATTCTGTACCTGCTAGACTGCAAGGCAGTGCTGTGCTCCAGGAAACTCATGGGAACACCATGGCTTGGCCTGTTACCCAAAAAGAGGCAGAGGAAGATATTTGGGAGATAGCAGACAACCATTCCTGCCAATTAAATTCATAATTTCACTACAGACCAATAGCAAAATCAATATATACACTGGTGAGAGAGGAAATGCTGGTTTTTATTCTTTCAGGGAGTATAATACTCATCCACATCTCAAACTAGAAGCATGTGCTCTCTGGGACAAACATCTGAGAGAAGTTCTTGAAAGGCAAAAGATAAGAGTTCCAGAAAGATTTAGAGAAAATGAGTGCCAAAATTAAAGCTGAAAGGATTAAAAGTTACTAAAGTGGGAAAGAAACAGGAAGGATGGACTGCAGTGACACAAAGCACAGGGGAGCCTCATTGACTCATAATACAGCAGAGCTTAGAGGAGAGGCAGGAATGGAAAAGAGATTGTGATTCTTCTTGCTATCTGTTGGGACACAGTAGGGTGCATATCCAAATAAAAACACAGTAACATAAAGCAGGACAAAAAGCAAGGAAGAAAAAGTGGATTGTAGAGAGCTGCCATCTGGAGAAGCCAGGCAAGGCAGAGCCACAAACGGCAGCAATAATGAAAGAGAACAAAAGGACTACAAAAGAAGGGGTGGAGGAGAAAGGAGGAGAAACAGAAAAGAGTGGAAATTCGGGCTTTTTTTTTTTTTTTTGTTTTGGTTTCACAAACTACTTGGCAAAGATTTGGAAGCATTAAACAATGCAGGTGACTTCATGAACAGTTACTTTGCTACTTCAGAATCTCAAAAGATTAACCCCAAAGAGAGGAATGTATTCACAAGTAAATGGAGCCAGTGAATTTGGCAATTACCTGGGCATCTTGTTTGTGGAGATATTCTGTAATTTTAACGATTTAAAGGCCCTACTGTGAACCTGAAAAATAGAGGTGGTGTATTACAATATTCTCCTCTAGACTAGTTTTACCATTTGCAAACTGCCTATGTGCATGTTATGATGTTTGGTGTTACACTTCTGCACAGTCCTTTCTATTCAAAATCCATAACAAGAATATCTCAAAAGCCACATGGATATAAGCCTGCTGTTTTCCTGTATGAGCTGTCCTCATTAAAAAGTATCTCTTTCACCATTTCAGAAAGATTTCCTTTTTAAACTCTTTTAATCAATAAGCAGTGTGAATTAATACTTTTTCTACAAACTGAATAAGCCAATTCATTTGCTTTGATCTGCAAGAGCAGACACTGTCAGTAAGAACTAAATATAAGTATCAAAAGCTGGCTAAAATTAGCAACAAATAACATAGAAATATAAGACATGCTAAGAAAGTTATTTGGAATGCCTGGCCTTCCTGGTGATTAATATACTCATTATACCATTAAAAACACGTGCAAAAAAGGCATATTATTTAAGCAGTGCCAGGTACTGCTGCTTGTATTATTGCTGCTCAAGAGGGCTTTATGTCCACTGTATTGCAAATAATCACTGTAAAGATGCAAATTCTACAGAAACTCAGAAATCAAGGCTGATCAAGACAGATGAAGTTTGTGTGAAATGCGAGTGTTGCGAGGAAAAAATATTAAGCAGGATTAGTTGTGTAAGAGAAAGAATGCATTTCCTTTCAGGGCTGGTAAATGTTGCTTCTTAAAGAAAATCAATCTGGAAGGAGAAAGAGGCAAAGAGTTTGCAATTAAGAGTATGTATTTTTAGAGATACTATTAAAAAGTATTTAATGCGAACCATAACAGCTCTTTGATAAGGATTTTTTCACACAGCTATGTCGTTGTATTTCAGAGTACATATTTCTAAGACTTCCAGTATTTATGTTAGATACTGTCTTACAGAAGATCATCTCAGCTAGCTGGAAACAGTAATGCTGACAAGGTTCACATAAGGAAAAAAAAGGGATGAAAAGAATGGAAATCATACATGGCTCCACAATTCATAGTTTAAGTAATTTGCTACCTCATTTAACAGGAGGAAAAAAGCTGTGACTGAAGACTTACAGAAATGAGATCTCATATTAAAAATCATGAAACTAACTTCCTGTATGTATCAATTTCAATGGAAAAATATTCCAAGAGGATGCATTCTTTAGTCTCCAGAGCAGCCTGAAGTACCATTACAGGTTCTTCTTTCCCCAGTAATATGCACCCTCTCTAGTTATGCAACACACTTGAAAAGAAGGAACAAGTAAGAGCTTTGTCTGGATGACATTCCCATCCAGATTTGGGAAATGGGCTGTTCTAGGCTGTCTCAACATGGAGCAACCCTTCTGCACCCCCTCCAGTCTGAGCATGCACACACAACTGGAGGCAATGCTGCTGAGGCGATCAGTTGGGTAGAAGGGCTGGATTGGGACAGAAGATTAAAAATTTGAGAGGACACAGCTTGACATTTCGCAAAGACTGCAGGGTTATAGGCTATTAATTGCAAAAGCTGACCAGGGGTCTGAGTTATTTGATGATCATAGTCTAAAAATAAGTCAAAAAGTTACAGGAATAAAAATGCATTTAAATGGCACTGAGAGGGCAAATGCTAAGATTGAAAGGGCAAATGCTAAGACTGAAAGGAAATACAAAACATGAAAACACAAACTTAACATTAAGAAAATTATCTGAGCAGACCTTACTTATAGTCAATTAAATGCCATTCTAATGAAAGCTTTGGGTTTTCTCAGACTAGTACTGGCTATGTGCCAGTCTCTTGAAGAAAGTTGTAGAAGCAATGTGCAACTGGGACTAAAAGAGAGAAAATGAGCCAGGAAGCAGCTTCTTGGATGGACTTAAAAGACAAAACAAAATTCTGCAACTCAAAAATCAAGATTTATAAAGGTAAATGCTTATAAATTTCATCCTGTGGAAATCCAATATTTTGAGAGAAATGGGCACTTACTTTCATCTAAAATGCTGAAATAAAAATGAATATGGAAACAATACAGTGGTATCAATCAATATAGAGTAAAACAACTATAATAACTCCAGCTGGCAGGGACTGTGCAATGAAATAAAATGTTTAGCCTCTCTTTTCCCCTGAAGTCTCATTAATGAAAATTACAAAACTTTTTTAAAAGGAAACATAGGAAAAATCTATGACTGAAATTGTCATTGATTCTATCTGCTTAGAAACATTGACTTGAAATAACACTAGAAATTCAAAACTTATCAGAACCTCTGGTTCATCATCAAAAAGCTACTGCAACCAAATGCATGTATTTAATTTCTTATAAAGATTTTCTTTTTCCCACACATTTCTTTGAGGATGTATTTGTGTTAGGAGCATGGAAAACACTGCAGTTCCACTCTGTTGAGCTCTATTAAAGATAAAGCATACAGTAGTAGAGTCTTCCCACTAAAAGAAGGTCTCATTGGACTGAAAATACAGCTAACCATGATAATCATGTCAGATGA
This sequence comes from Illadopsis cleaveri, assembly GCA_013399915.1. Classification (NCBI taxonomy): domain Eukaryota; kingdom Metazoa; phylum Chordata; class Aves; order Passeriformes; family Timaliidae; genus Illadopsis; species Illadopsis cleaveri. The sequence goes on along the minus strand of VXBB01017781.1, from coordinate 391,349 downwards.
AACCTGCTTTGCACTAGGAACTACTAATTGCAAAGCACTGATTTGTCTTTGTCTACAGGACAGTTAGTTAACAAACCACCTACTTTATATGAATAAACAGCTTATTCTTCATTACACTGGTCATTGAAAGAAGAAAACTCATCAAGAAGGATATAATTCAATGAGAATATCATAAAAGAGTTCCAAGAAATTGGACATGAATTGTGGATAACAACAACATCTCGCCTCAGGCTGGTACCTTCTATTTCTTCACAGCCATTTCCACCACCCTCTTCAACAGAATATAAAAATATACACTGGTTTATATTGCTTATATTGTTGAAAAATTAATTAACACTGTGCATTTTCCCTAAATGTCCTCTGAGCATTTCCGAACACTTTGTATGAATGGGCTGTTCCAAAGCCATATAAAACATTCAATGTCAAAAGAGAAAGCAAAGATAACAGCTGTAAATCTTGATGGCTCTGTTAGAATGCTTCAGATCATACTGCTTGGAGCACTCTGAAAAGTACAGAGTGTTTTTGAAATTGCAAAGAAGGCCATAAGAAGCCAATGAGGCCAGTACACTGCCAGGGTTTTTTGATTCAGTATGGTTCAATATCAATGCTGATAAATAGCACTATACCCATTTTTATAAGGTTTTCGATCAAATAACAATGCAGAGGAATTGACAATACTAGTGTGTAAAAGCAAAATCACAGCCAATGTTGCAGTGCTACCACGTAACAGTATATTCCAATAGCAGTGTTTAAACAAAATGACCTTTTTTTCCCCTTTTTACCAGTGATGCACCTTTTTTGGATTATGCATTTTTTACATTTATACATGATTACAGCTGGTTTCAGTAGAGAACTTTTAAGAACAACAATAATTACAAGTAAAACAAAGAAAGTTAAACCATTAATAATTTATGCTCACAAAACTCTTTTGCTCTGATGATCCTGAACAAACAGTAATTAATTTAGCCTCACAAAACCCCTGTGAGGTAGGTAATTACTATCAGCCCCATTTTATAGGTAGGGAAACTGGAGTGATACAAGAGAAGTAACTTGCTCAAACTCTGGGTACAGAGTCCAAGTATCTGACAGTCATTTTCTGTTTCTTAGCCACCACATCAGCACTAAAAAAAATAACTAAAATATGTATAAATACTGCATGTGTGCATGCACACATGTGTGACTAGCACTTGTGCATAGAAGCAACACTGTTTCTGGATATTCATGTATCAGGATTTTACATACATATAAAGGATAAAAAGTTGAGATATCATGGATGTAGTTCAAGAGATTAGAGAACCAGGACTAGTGAGTCTTTTCATTTATGGATAAACCAAGACACCATGAATGAGAAAATGGTAACATTACTTTCTCAGTTTTAAAATAATTCATTTTAAAGTTATCCTTGTGAGGAAATCAAAGGCTTCCTTTATTATCTGCTGGGTATAAATACAGTTAGGCAATACCAACATGTCTTTAGAAAACAGTTGTTTTTAAGACATGACAAACCAACCTCACAGGAGTGCTGCATGAATCAAATTAATAAGCATGGGAAAAATTATTACAGGCACTACATTGTGGTAAGTGTTAATTAGAGTACCAAGCAGTTAAATATTTTACCATGTTCCAAAAGACTCTTGTGATCAGAGACACAAATCACCCTGAATTAAATGTATAAAAGTAGCTGTTAAAGCATAAATTAATGTGTGACCTAGTTCCAGCAGAGTCCTTTGTCAATCAGACTAACCATGTGAGAACAACCCCAAGCTGGAGCTTCCATCCCATTCCTTGTCCATGAAGCTGGTTTGCCACTCACCTGCCCTATTCAAACAACCTATTTCAGATTTATTTCACAGGAACAAGTATGATGTTTGCAATGTTATTTTATTCTCTGCTCCAGCTCATTTCTACTAGAAAAAGCAAGAAGAGCTGGTGAGGAGGGAAAGCCCCTGGTGCAATGATCCCAAGAGTTTCCAATTCACAGCATGTTTTGTATATGCATTCCTCTTCAAGAAACCCAGACTCAGATACATTTAAGACCTTGGATTTCCACAGTCTGGCATACAACAGTCAGTCAGGGCATTGCTTCTCTGTTATTGAGTTTACATGGCACTATACAACTAAATAGGCAGAAATTTTAGAACATTTTTTGTAATTATTTTCCTGAGTGCTTTGCAAGTGCTTTTCAGAATCTTCACTCTAACTTTTCCACCTAGTTTCTTACACTAAGTTGATAATCTAGATATTCTTGTGCTTTACACATACATCCTATGGGGTTTGTGAGAGCCTACAGTACTATACTGAATTACTACTTCCCAATCCGCTGCATTTGATGATAATATGCTCCATATTCACAGCTACATGGAAGAATGATTCCAATGCATACACTGATTTTAAGACAGTTCTTTTCTATTTGACTAGCATTCATTATTTTCTGTTTGCATATTCTGGACGAGGCGCTATCTGTATCCTTAAACAAGATGGTGTGCGAGCTTGTCACTAGCCTCAGTATGACATTCAGTGAGTACAGAGTTATTTATTCTCTATCAAAGGCAAGAAGTGAAGAGATTATGCAGGTTTCTGAGAGAAGCATCCTAATCCCAGGCAGCTGTGACACACAGGATGCCAGACATTTAAACTCACCACCACACTTGTTTTCCTACATGCCTAAAAGAAACCACAAAGAAAAGACAAGTGGCATGTGGATTCACTGCATTGCCATTCCCTAAGGATGCAGAGGTTGAGACCAGGAAGCTCTGACCCAACTGAGAAAACTGGGATTAGGAAACAAGGACCTGACTCACAAGCCTTTCTTCAGGCAGCTACTCCAGAAGCTCTTCCCCTGCCCTCCCTGCAGAAAAAGGGGCCAGTGGTGGTAGGGACTGAGAGACACCCTGTGGTGATGGCAAGGAAACAGGAAGCCCTAAATCCCTTCCCATCATCCCCGTGACCCTTTGGATTGTCAAACCAACCCAAGCAGAAAAGGTCAGGTTGGGGTTTGCCTACTCCTGCCAGCAAGGGTAAATGCCAGAGGAAATCCCAAACAGGGATGCTGTGGGAAGGAGATGGCAGCTACCCACCCCTTCCCAGAGCAGAACTCTGACCCACTTGGCACAGCCACTCTTACAGGAAGTTTTAAAAAAATAACCATACAAAGAAAGCTGCGTAAAAGAGGTATTTACACTCTCTGGAAATTTAAAAAGAGACAGGCCACCAGCCTAGGGTTTAACAGGATAACTCATCTGGCAGCTGCCATCATCCTAGACGGGCTCGCTCAGGAGAAAAGAGCAACTAAAATGACTGTCTGCAAGAGAAGGCACCTGGTCTGTAAATAGCATCAAGCTGGTGTTTTTCTTTCACATGTGGTGGGATTGGGGGAGATACTGGTGCTGATAGCTTGTCAGGACTTGCTACACTTACAAGAGCATTATTGTATATTATGAGATATCCTAATTAACATTTTACTTCCTTTAATCCTCAGAAGGGCCTAAGCCCAAATTTGTTAGATTGTCTCACACATGTTTAAGTTAAGAGCTTGTCTCAACTCGGAGTGCATTTGTCTCTCACTCACTCCTTTTCCAATACAGAAACACTTGCCCTCCTAAAAAAATTGTCATTGTGATCAACCAACCATCTGTTCTGGTCTAGTCACTGTGTAAAAATCAACTTTTCGGGCTGAACACCCCCAGCCTTCCACTGAATACCTCAATTAAAAATATAATTAAAAAGTTACAGTCAATCATTCTAAAAATAAACATAAAGAAATAGAGCATATACAGAAAAGAAACAAGGTGGCATTGAAGGTGCCTAGGGCTACAAATTTGCTACCATAGTTTGAGTTTGAATCCCAATGAGTTCCCAGGTCATAGAGTGAACACAACACATCCTTCGCCCTTGGTAACTTATGATGGATGCTTTTTTCCACAGGACTGATGAGAAACCTCCTCTCCATCAGCATTTACAGCCATATTTGCAATTTTGGGACATCACCAGGGAAAAATAAAACGGTACAGAGAAGAGTCTTTCGGTTTTTGTGTTCAGCTGTAAATATCAGCTAACCAGGTAACTGTGCATCTCTCTGGAGTTGATGCTCAAAACCACGCCTGAGTGATTGCCTAGGAAAATACAGAAACAAAAGGCCAACATTAGTGTATTTCAGGTACTCCATAATAAATCCCCCTTTTATTGCAGAGACAAGTAAATTGCATAAGAGAGTGTCTTTATCAAACAACAGGTCAGGTGCAACAGCTCCATGTACCTACAGCACACTTTTGCACAAAGCTTTTGCTCATGGTGGTGGATTTGTGGTGAATTCCTAGGGTTTCTATCCCAGTGACAGCATAAGTTGGTTCTCTTTGTGGCTTATAAAGGTGTAGTTGTCTCGAGGGGTGCAGGTGAGGGAGGAGAATGGAACCTGAGGCGTCCATTCGACATGCCACTGACCTGGGACTGGACACTGACCGGCATCAGCAATAAGGGAACTCTGTAGCTGTTCAAGTTGCCACTTCTCCCAGAAGGAGTCACTGCAAGGTAATGGTGTTGAGGAGTCCCAAGGTGGGGGTTGCGATAAAGTAGGCAACATAAAATATATAGAAAACAAAAAAAGTGGATGGGTGAGTCTGGAAATACTGTACTGTGGAAAGTCAAAAGTTATGAGAAGAGAGAGAACAAACAGAAACCCAGGCCTGTAACTCCCTGCTGCGCATGGAGCAGAGGCGGCTACTGACATCTCCCCAGAGGAGGGAGAAAGCTCACCAGAACTAGCAGGGATCTCCATAGCATAGGAACCTTCTGCAAATAATGTCGTAAACCAGAATTTAATATAAAGCAGGGATTATAACATGTTTCATACTCTAAGCCAGATAAAATAGAGTATCATTAACAGGAATATTTTCTTGGCAGTACTGAGCAATACTGGAGCTAGTGGAAAGTACTGCAAATAACAAAACAGTTAGAGCGAGCAGGAGTGTGGTTTTATGTATTAAATAACATCTTCTGTCTAAAAGCTGTACACTAGCTGACAAATATGGATGATTATGATCCACAAAAATGAGCTTTTTACACTCTCCTGGAAAGTCTGCTGCTGCAGACAACCCAGCTGAAGCACAAATCACCTCAAAATCACATTTACATTCTTATGTCATCAAAACTTCATGATCTTGTACTCTTTACCCCAAAATAACGCTCTGCTCAGATGGAAGATTTTTGTTTTCTCTAAATAACAAGTGGAAGGCAAGCAGAGATTAATTCTAAAACTGTTACAAATCAGGGTAGCATTTCTTTATTGGAGCATCCCAAGCTGCCTTCTTTTAAACAAACCATGAGGGTTTTTCTACCATTAAAAGAAGTTATGCTTTTGTACCTTACTAGAGGTGTTTGAATGCTCCACTTTAATAGGCATGTCTGCAAGGACTTTGCTAGCATTCAGATTCTCCTCTAAAGACCCTGGAGATGAGACGACCAAACAAATTTAACATAGACTTTGTTTTTCAAGGTTTGTTTTTGGAACTAACTCCAGTAAAGTCAGGAGAGCAACAAAGGTCATCTTGCAAAATCAGAATGAAAGCAGTGATACTCATACACAAGGTTGTCAAAGGAGAGATAGAAATACACAAAGCAAAGCAAGAGGCTGGATTCTTCCCTTGTGTTCAACGCTAACACCTCCAAGAACCTAGAAGCAGCACACAGCTCAGCAAATGAAAATAAAGACATCGACAACAAACAAAAAAGGTGAAACCTAAGATAAAGAAGTCTCTCCTCAGATCAGGTTCTGTCTTGCCCAGGCTACCTTGGGTGCAGATAAAACACATCTTCCTTGGGGTTCATGAAGACATTACAATTGCCTTTCACATCATCAATCTACTGCCACAAATCCCAAAAGCTTTGGAGCATCTGATTTATTTTCACAAATTTTCAGAAATGGGACTGGGTTTTTTTTTCACATTGTCCTAGAATTTTCAGACTGTGACCTGAAAGCAGTCTGAAGACAATGCATTATAGATCAGGACTCCATGCTACATTAAAACTAACCACAGGGTGCCAGGATATACACTTCCACCTGAAATCATCTGCACTGAGAGATACTCACAGAAAGTTTCCCTTGTGGATTCTTTACAACCGCTTCCTGAATACTAGAAAATCAACTGCTAAATTAAGGAAGACTTATGATAATTTTAATACATGAATAAATTTCATGTTTCTGATCACAAAAACTTTAAATGTCATTGGAATATGACGGCAAATAAAGCAATGGATCTCCATACAATCCATCTGAAATCAAGGAAGCATTGACTCTACAAATCCTTCTGGCCTGCACTCAATTTTCCACTAATTCAGGGGATTATTGAGTGAATTCAGCTGTTGCAGATTAAATCCCATTCTACCAAATATAATTTATCTCTAAAACTGTCCAAGTCAGTCTCCTGACATTAAACTACTATCTCTGTACTCATGCTTTATATAGCACATCATCCATACATTAGCCTGTATCTCAAGCAAGCCAAAAGAAGGTGACTGAGATAATCCCTTGTTAGTGGTGTTACCATTTGCATCTTTTTGAGACTGAACAGAAAATAAAAAATAACTAAAATGAAAACAAACATCAACTTAAAATAAACTACTTATGAAAATTTATAAGCTAAAAATTAAGTTACCTCTTGCGTTACCTAGTGTTTGAGAGTCCAGATCATCATCAATAAACTCCTCACCCTGGATGATGTTCTGGGTGTCCTCACTGTGATTAACAGGGCTTGTCATCTCCTGCTCTTTTTCATTGTGCATCTGGGCGTAGACATTTCTGCCTGGCAGTTTCCTAAGTGGGACAAGAAGAAAAAATTTTGGGATGGAATTCTTTTGTGTCACACACACGCTGGCACCAGAGCAGAGCTCCAGCAGGGCAAAGTTGTTTCAGAACAAAAAATCATCACCAATCCCATGCTTCCTTAATTTTGTGATCACAACCTAAAGTTACCAGCTCTTTGTTCTCTTTCACAGTTTTATGTAACTGCCTTATCAGGATCTTCATACTGACATAATATTTAAGCATCCATTTCTACGATTGACAGACAATGACCAATGTTGAAAAAAATTACTAAAGCCACAGAAAACCAGTTTTAAGATTTCCAGTAATAAAAGGGCCCAATGGGTGTTCATTCTAGGTCCCAGGTGTCTTCACATACGTTAAGCTGGGCTGCAATCATCATCACATCTCCCTGAGCATGTGGGCTGGCTTTAAAGTGTGATAACATCAGATGGCACTCATAGTCAATCAGGGTCAGGGAGAAAAAGTCAGGAGAAGTCCAGGAGACAGAGAATGGAAAGGACCAGAGAGTGAAGAGCTAGGAGGCCAGGACCAAGGGGTAAGGAGTAAGAAGTTAAACAGGCATTGGTAAAGCACAAGACAGGAGAGGTTGGTTAAGTTAAGCAGGCAGCACTGAAGGACCCAGTATAAAGTTTGGATTAGGAACATTTGAATTACACAAACTACAAGAGAAAATAATTCACTCACTCTGACTGGAATCTAGAGAAACAAAAAGCATCTTATTAAATGCCTCTAATGGACAATTAGCACTCTGGCTGAGACTGGGAGGCTTATGACTTAATATTGATAAAGGGTTCTTAGCTAGATTAATTTAAATTAGACTTTGTAAACTCAAAGGGAAAAATCAGAGACTGCCAGCTTTGCAGCAGATTTTATGGTTTAAACATTCCTCAAGAGCCATACCCTTTGTGCTGTAGCTGTGTTCACCTGCAATGTGCCTAGGCATGTGAGGACATCCTTTCCCAAGCACCAAGCAGACGCTTCAGATTAGGGAGCTGCAGGCTCTAAGCTCCATTTCCTACAGTGCCACAAGCTGCTTGACAGCTTGAGCAGCATGACAGCAGATCATGGCTGTCAAAGTCTGTGCTTAAAGCCAGATTATTACAATGGGCAGACAAGAAGAAAAGAAAAAACAGGGTTGAACAGCTGTGGTTTCTGTTGCGCTCCTTTAGACAGTGAGAAAATAGAAAAAGTGACACTAATGTTTAGGCATCTCTCTAAAAGCAACCATCTCCTGCTCCATATTACGGCAGCAGTTTAAAAGCTGGGTAAATACACATATTACTCTCTTTTCTCTAGGCTTTTGAAGAAGATCTGTTTTAAATGCCATTTCACAAGAAGGTGTCTTTAGCAAGGAGCACCATTTAGTTTGAGATAAAGTTACTGCGACAAATTATTCTGAAAACCAACTTCCATTGCATCAAAGTAATGAAAATAAATGGAAATTACTACGAAATTAAAAATGACTGAAAATATTCTCCTCCCTTTAATCTGAACAATCCAAAAGATAAATTGAGTCCTATATATCTACACAAACACACATATCTGTATAGGTCTGTTTATACACACACATACACACAATTATATTTCTAAATAAAAATTAGGTATTTTGTCCTATTATTTATAAGCAGTACAAAACCAAAAGGAAAAGGACAAGGATGGAAAAAAGGTCTGATGACACAATGCTGTGCAATTATGATCACTTCAACAGGTCTGAGGACTCCTCCAACAAAAACATACACATAAAGTCAAGCCCTGCATCACTCTCCTCTCATTATATGGATAAAAAAAGAGCCATTTTGCAAGAGGGAAGGACATTCCTTATTAACAAAACAAATACATTAGGTAATTAATTTTGATTTTTTTCTCTAGGGCCAGTAACTCCAGACTGTTTTTAATGTGTCTGGTAATGAAACTGGTCATGTGGAAAACTATTCTCTCAATCAGACCTGCATCAAACCTGTCAAACTGCTCACTTTCTGTCCACCATCAAATGCCTAAGGGAGACAAAATGCAGAAGAATGTCTCTGTAACACATCTGTAGAATTAGCACATATGTTTCTACAATAATTATAATAACCTTCTCAGAACTATTTCTGACAGATTGGAGAAGCATCAACGGCATTATCAAAACAATTTTGACATAATAAAAACGTTAAACATCTCAAACCCATATGGCACATCAGACCTTTGCAGTTAAGGGAGAAGTGCTGCTAGTGTGACTGCTGCCTGGGACCTCTATGAAACTGGGCCAACAAAATGTGTTCTTTGGTGGAAATCCTGAGGCTTCAACTCACAGCTCCTGCATGACTGACCAGTTAATCATGAGCAGAACACATACTAATAAACATATTCAGGAAGAGTGAAGAAACTTCTCAAATTCACAAATAACCATTAAATGTATTGTTGCTAAGAGCATTTCCTTACAGTTTAAGAATAAAAGGAGAAAAAGAATTATGTGAGCTGTTATTTCTCACTTGCCTTATTCTGCCCAGTTTTGATCAGTACAGACCCTTTGGGGAAGGTATAAAGTTGAGGTACTCAGTACTTCCACACTTTGCTCCTCACACTTATATAGGAGACTGTAACATTGAAGGCATTGGAGAAAGGAGAATATTACAGGCCTTCAGAAGACATGTACTGTAGGCATTAGACCTTTTATACACTACAGAGATCTCTCTGTTTCATATTGGTTCAGTGTTACAAGGAACATGCTCAACCACCCCGAAGAAAATGGTAGTTCAAGCCTTTTCAAGAGGCATTTTTAACACATGTGCTGGACATTCTGTTTACAAGGGACAACCACACTGTGGGATGAAATGGCATGTGGATACTGGAGCCTTGCTAAAGATGGGCCTGATCTGGCAATTTTGCTTCTCACTGCTCTAAAATGCAGGAAGGAGGCTGCTACCCCTACTTACACAGAGTAAAACTCTAGTGTATTCTGATGTGCTTTCCTCCTCTTCAACAAGCAGTTAATGTTGAGTCCAATGCAACTGTTTGAAGCAGGCAGAGCTAAAATTCTTGGGTCTACATAAAAGACTACTGTGAAAACATGACAAGACACGAAATTTGACCCAAGAGATTTGTATCAGCAATAAGAAAATTGAAAGCACATTTAGAAGAACAGACAAGAAGATTATGCAATAGTTTCTTTGAGGGCTTTGCTCATCTGCAAAATGCATGTGGTTCACATCCATCACTGGAGACAATTACCTCTGCTGAGCAGCACTCCATGGTTTACATTTTTAGTTCCTTTTGGGTTTTGTGTAACATTTTATTTCAATCATGAAAAAGAAGAAACATTATGCCTGCTTTGAGGACCAAAAAAACTGTGAGCTAGACATCTAATTCTGCACAGCATTACTAAAGAACATCATAGCACATGATTTTCACCAAGCTCTCCAGGTCCCACACCTTTTAGAAGACATTCCAGGAAGTACTTTGTTTTCCTTCCTTTAGTCACAAATTCTAATCAATTCATACCCCAAACTGTTAGCACTTAAAATTGTTCAGCAGGAAGGAACAGCAGGAGGGGGATGTGATATTGATTCCTACTCATTTAAGCTCTAGTTTATTTGGCTTTCAATTCCTTCTTTGTGGAAAAAAATATTCACTTGCCTTTATGAAACTTCATTTATTTTCCAGAGGCTTGATTAAAATTCCATTTAGTATAAAAAATATGAACATATCCACATGGCAAAGAATATGGAACAATGTAGCATTCTCTTGGAACTTAAATAAAAATAACAACAAAAATAATCCATTAAATAGAATACTTTATTGTGGTGTTGACTTTATTATGTTTGGATTAATGTTCAGATGACTGACTTCTTTGTGCTTTAAGGCACTCCTGATATATTTGCTTCTTTCATTTCCAAAATCTTTTCTGTATGCTATTACTTTGATTTCTGAGGATGTTTTTACAAAATATTATGGAACATTAAATTAGTGCCTGGCTTTTTTTATCACTAAAAGGCATGGGTTGGGACTAAGCCTGCTCTCATGGAACATAAAAGTAGTAGAAGCAAGCTGGGGAAAAAAGATAGCTTTTCTTCAGAGACTGAAAATGAGATAGTAAGTCAATGAGGCAGAAAGATAACAGTTCTGCTCCAGATTGTAGAAATGACTCAGGAGGGGGTTCATTTACCAAAATTGGTACTTGATAGTAGCAGGCAAAAAAGGAATACACACAAAATGGTATAAATCTGGGTGAAGAGGATCCATAGTGATTTGTGAAAACAATGCATGCAACTTTAAGCACACTGGCAGTAGTTTGCATATAAATTAGAAGATGAAGATTTTCATACTCTTTCAGAGATTCGAATTTGCTGCAATTAACCAGGTAAAATACATAAGCACAAAAGACAGCTATGTGCTCTGGTTTGGCTACTCTAATGTCCTGCTATTATACAGAAATGAAAAATAAGAAAATGATGATTTCAGATCTTCTGCTAGTAGCATGATGATTACATGGCAGCTTTGATGTGGCTAAAATATAATTTTCCTTTCCTCCACTTCATCTGGTGCAGACAATGCTATTTCCCTTCTCTATACTGTTGCCCAGGATCCCACACCATAAAGCTTCTTCTGAGAGGATGAAGAAATCTTTTCTGGATGGCAGCTTGAAAACCACAAAAAACCACAAACATTGTTTCAAAGGGAATAGAAGAAGTGTGTTTTTACTGAACCAAATCTAGTAAAGATGGTATGGTATAGAAAAAATACAAGCAGATCCCAGATCCACATTAAGAAATAGCCCTGGATTTTTCGAAAATATTTTTTAGCTGTTTCATATTGTTGTGGGCAAAAGAAGCAGCTGCAGTCCATTTTACCTGGATGCTTAAAGAACTGGAGCATACTAGTGAGTATAGCAAGATGTTTGCTTGAGGCACCCACTCGGTGATTGCTGTACTCAGAAGTGAGACCAGAGCAGAGCAGAGCAAAGGCACTTCACTCGTGGCTTGCCCACCCCTCACATCTCCTCCTGCACAGCCACGGTTGGTTCACCTGTGAGGAATGAACCCTTGCTCCTTGTTGCCATGCTCAAAATTCCTCCCCTAAACTATCTAAAACAATAGCTCAGATAAACCAAACAGCTCATTTGTTGAACACCATTACAATTACTTTTTAAAAACCCATCACATTTATCATTTACTTGCCATATACAGAGTAAAAATAGCCCTAATCTGAAGTCCTTATCTACTCTGATCACAAAGGATCAAACCCCTGTGTTTCCCAAAACATTTTGGCTTTTTTTTTTTTTTTTTTTTTCCCCCCTTTCCTTTGTTGAAAGCAATGAACCATGCTTGGGATTGCCAGGAGTCACTTCATGAGCTCTGGGGACTCCAGCACCAGATTTTCCAGAAGTGGCTGGATGCAGAAAGAAACCATCAGATAAAGTGTGGAGTGTGAGGTTCAGGAATGGGGACATGAAACGATAAATGCTTGCAATTTTGCAGCATGTAAAAACAGAGGGCAGCAGTCTTCCCAGTCAATGCTTAAGTATTTGGGATTAGGGCATATAAAAACAGATGTGACCTACAGTCTCCTAATCATTAGCTACAAAGCCATGACACCTCTGGTTATCCAGTAGATCATAAAATTTTAGACTTTATTAGAGCGGTAAGCAACTGTACCATTTACATCTTTTCTATTTAATAGGCATTCCTTGAGGAGTGATGAGATGGCATTGGTTTGTACTACATTTGTAACTAATCAGCCAAAATCCCAGACCTCTATATGAATCTGCCACTTCTTTTTCCCCTACCCCCCACCCAATTAGATAAAATATTCTTTTCTTTTTCTGCATATGAGGAATTGGACAAAGAATGCTACGCAAGATTGTTATTTTTAGATCACTGCTCTCTCCCAAACTAATTTTGTTAGATTTACTTCTTGACAGGGACACAAATTTTTAGTACTGAATATTGCAGTTTTCAAATAATGAGAAATTAAATAGGAGCAGCCAGTTTCAATACTTAGGAAAGATTAATTATAAAAAAGGTATTGGAATAGTCTCTGATGTCTTGTCAACGCCATCTATCATTTTCCAGCTCAGTCTGACAAAAATTAGTGTAAATTAGTATCCAAGTTCTTATAACATGTACTTCAGGAATAATTTGGGCAAGTGACCATGCCTGGGGACAAGCAGCCTCAGCACCCAGAAACCTAGGGGCAGTTTGGGCGTGTTTTCCCATTTTCTATCAGAGCTGTAGGTCTACACAAAAGCCTGTTATTTTCTCTCCTTTTTTCATCACAAGTCCTGAACTCTGTCATTGCAAATAAATGACATGCTCTCATGTATGAAGCTGTAACCTTCCTGCCAATCCAGTTACCAACTTATTTTGCAAGCCAGTTTTTCCATCTTGCATCTTTGCAGGTATCTTTGCAGTGGTAAAACAAGAATCAAAAAAAATTTCATAGATGCAGGGAAAAAAGAGTTTTAACCCTTCCACTAATCTACATAAATGAAGGGAAAGCACCAACAAATGTCTTCCATCTCCTCCTTGGGTTTGTAAATCTTATATCATAATTATGGGCAGTATTATCTCTTCAACACTTTACACATCTGTAATTTATCTGTGGAATTAAATCATATTTTATTTCCCCAAGTTATCTGAGTTACCATAGGCCACAGTAATTCTGAAATTATCACCTAAAATGGAACATTTTTTATTGCCTATGGCATTCTTTCAGCAAATTAATTTTTAATACCCAGACATATAATATTAAAAAGTTGCCTTTATGCATTATAACAAGCAACTTTTATTTTTATAAAGGACACTCATTTCATAGCCTCAGTCCCTGTGGACCAGTTTGCAAACTTACATACTCACTGTAGTGACTTTAAAGGGACTGTACTCCCAACAAGTACTCCATGGGGATCCAGCAATGCAGCAACCATCTCCATAAACACAGGAAAGACTTTTTAAAAGGGATTAAAGATTTTGGTGGGACAGGAGTTCACAGGGAGCCCATGAGGAAAAAGCAGAACATAGCACTGATTAGGTGCTCAATATTATTTGAAGAAGAAATTGCAGGTGAAGGATGCAACAAAAAAACCTGTCAATTCTGAAAAGCTTAGAAGGAATATTTAACAAGGATTCTTTCAAATATCTCAGAAACAGATAAGATACAGACTAAAATTGAATACTACTGCATGGTCATTCATCAATGCCAACAGCAGTTTTTAGGCTACTGACAAACTTTCGAATATATCTCACAATAGCCTTCACTTGCATCTAAATTAGCCCCTGCCCCCAAATGTAAATGCAAATTATTTTCACAAATTATATACAAAAGTGTGAGAGACATTAAAGCTCAGAATTTGGAAATTGTACTATATCTTTCTCCTTAATAAAAGCTCTACTTATAAAGCAATGGTTCATTGGGCATTTTAGAAAGAACTCAAGAAAGAATATGTTTTTATTCCTTTCTTGAATATTTTATACTTCCTCTATCATGCAGTAATTGTGACTGTTACTTAATTGCTTTCATTTAAGAGCTAATAAAATATATAAATCAGATAGCTTTTAAAAGATATCACAAGGAAGTTTTATGATCGAAGCCACAAACAGAAAATCCCCTATTGTACTGCTATTGAAATAATATAATTACATCACATCAAACATTTTTATGTTTCTCCTCGTTTCAGGCACCTAAAAGAGCAAAATGGATTTTTATTCCATTGTAGACAGTCTGATGCAGTATCCTGTGCTCTGTCCTTAAAAGCAATCAGTCACTATGAACTCTGAAAAGCTCAGGTTCTTGAAGAAAAAGGGTTTTTTCTCTATTGACATAAAAATACTTTAGCTAAACAAACTCTCAATGCTAGCTACATTTACTGCTGTCACAAACTTAATGCTGCTCCTAGTTCCTTAAACTTATACTCATTTTAAATAAAAATCACCCTTTAAAAAATGAGGCAAATCAGTATGAATCCTCACTGACAAAGGACAACAGGAGTTGTTGATGATGATGATGATGATGAAGGCTTGTTTCCAGTATGCTCAAACTCTTCTGAATGCCCCAGAGATACAGCAATGCCAATAGGATAGACAATGATAACACTGTCCCATGATCAGGAACAAATTATTTAAATTGCACAGCATCTGGGATTAAAATCAACTGCAGACGAAAGATTCCTTGGACTGTTCAAGGCCAGCATTGCTCAGTTTTGAGAATATACTCCACATACGGGCCGCTCGCAGAAATATTTCTTCCCTCCACACACTCTAGTGCCAAATTAATGCTAATCTCTTTCTGTCAGTCATTCTCCATGGCATTGCCTCAGCAATTAAAATGTAATGTGTGCAAAGAGAAGCCCCAGAGCATTACATGCTTTGATAAAACTACTTTTATAAGCAAATCAGCATTGCAGATGCACCCCCTGTCCCGACAGTTTTAGCTTATTCATAACTGTTAGGAGTAATGAGAAGGGAATTAATCAGGAATAGTATTTTAGTACAGCTTTGATTCTTGATGGTATTATTTAGACAAACTGAACAAACTCTCCATAGTTCCCATATTGTTGATATTTATCTTGAAACACAGCAAGTGAAACAAGCATCAGTGCAGTACCTTGATGTCTGAAAAGTTCAGAAAAATATGACTTTCAAAATCGTGTACTTCTTGCAATTTTTCAAGGAATCTTTTTTACAAATAACAAACTCTGTCTTGCTAATCTATGGATAAATCTAATTATTAAAATGCATACATTGATTAAGGTTTACTTGCCTTTTGAACTTGTAGAGGATGAAAGCCCCAACTGCAACTAGACAAATAACAAAGAGAACCACAATAGCCCAGTAGCCACTGCCTCCTCCAATCCTCTGAGAGTCTGAAATACAAAATAAAAGAACAGTTTTGCATGGCCCCTTCCACATCATTCTCATTCTTGAACATTCTTTTCTATTTAACTGTCAGGTCAAAAACACTGGTTGTTATTTTTGCAACCTCTTCTTTTCACTCCGTCTGTGGCTTCTTCAGAAAGGGAGAAGCACAGAATTAATTGGTGATTTGTTACTGAAGGACAGAGGACCCATTTAAAAAAAGAGAAAGCAACAAACAGCAAAACCCAAGATCCTGAAGATTTAATTATTTGTATATTCAGTGGTTGTTTGGGTTTTTTTCAGGGAATCTAAAGTTATCACAGTAAATGATCACAAACCATAAGTACATGCTTTGCAAAAGCAGAGTTGTGTTAATTTCACAGACAGAGAAACTAAGGCTCTGAACAACAAATGAACTCATCAAGGTCAGGCACTGGTAAAGGCTGGAATGAACATGGGCTTCTTTCAATCCCTTTTGTGCTGGCAAACGAATGTCAGCCCTTTACACTAGACAAGGTACCACAGTAAGACTGTGGCACAGTTTGCCATTAGCAACTAGATAAAAGAGCTTTTTTTAATACAGAGAGCTGACAGATAAAATATCACACCAGCATTTACATAAATTGATAGTGGCTGGCTAAAGCTGCTCTCCTACAACACACTGAAATTAATAAAAAAGGATATATTATGGGAGATAATACACAAACAAAAATTACAGGACATTCTCATAAAAGATTCAAGAAGTCAATGCTGGACTTTTTGGTTAAAACATCATTTTAATGCCTCTCTGTTCAAAATACACACATGTATGCACACATACTCTCTTCAACCAGTCCATCACCAGTGAATCCAGGGAGGCAGGAAATGCACACAACTCCCCCTGTCCCCGCCACGTTTCCATTTGTTTTAAACAGAGAAAAACCATAATTTATCTCAGGACAGGAACAGCAATGTGGAGACCTTACAGCAACCTTCCCATTAGTTGATCAGAATATCAGAGATACATGGCAGAGATGCAGCAAGCCTTGTGTTAGACCCAGTTAGTTACAGCAGCAGAGTTAATGGCTGATATAAGGGCAAAGAATTTCTGTTTCTTAGCAGCCAGCACAGCCTAAAGTGCCTTTAGATCACTAGATGAGTTTTTTGAAGCCTGGTTGGCTCTTCAGGGCACTATTTTGTACAATGGAGGTATTTACTTTATGTTGTGGTTACACAGAAAAAGCAAGATGCTTGTGATATAAACCGTGAGGTATGACAAAATGGAAACATCAAAAAAATATTTATTTGGTTGTGATTGTTAATAATGACCAAATGAAAATGAATACATACATACATACGTGTATGTATATACATAAACAATATATACATATGTGTTTATTTATATGTAACAAGTAAGTATGTACATACGTGTTATATGTACACATATATATTGATATAAAGATTTTCTCCTTAAATTATTAGAACTTGAACAGGCATCCAAAATTTGGTCTATTGATAGCTTTTTTAATATATTTACCTGAACCGGAGTCAGCTAAAGTCACTAAGACCCAGTATCCTCCCCTCAGAAAGAAACTGATGTTGTGTGCATTCAGGGCCTGCTTTATAGCTGCTATTCTCTGAAAATACAACAGAGAGAATGTCAGATGTCTTGTGCTCTTTTTCACTTTGAGACACTCAATGTTTTAAAACGGAAAACCTCTGGGTCCTTAAATGGTGAAAGCACTTGTCAATGATGAACTGAAATCTAAAAGAAATTCAATATTTAAAAATCAAGCAAAAACTCCAGAAGACATAAAAGCTGGAAATGTCACCATTTTATAGCCAAATCTTTCTTTTTGATTACCCAAGTCTTTATGTTTACCCAATATGTGACAGACAGCAAGTAATTTGCACGCGCTATTGGGTTTACCTGGGTTATAACTCACACATTGCATAATCCATATTAAACGCCCCCCATTCTTCTAACCTATCAGAAGAAAACCTGTGATGTCACTTTGAATTTCTTGCCATGAAAAGTAACTACTATTTTATAATAAACTGCATGTCATAATTTACCTTACCTCCTTACATGTACTGGGATGAATTCCATTTATATCTAATTTTTAACAATACTCCATGGAAATATATACATTCATCCATGTGGAAAAAAAAAATCAGTATTCCTCCCATTTTCCTCCAGAGCATAGTGAAATATGCTCTTTCATATTTTTAAGGAGTAGAACCATTAAATATACCCTCACATCCTAACCCTAGATGACAAATGGTCTGAATAACACTTTCCACTTCCTTGTGTCTTCAACATGGTCAATTTTCTAAAAGATCAGAGCTAGTTTTATACTCTATGTCTTATAATTTGGGACATGACTTCCCAGAGGATGTCAAATTAGAAATTTGCTTTATATCCATGGAACCTTCACAAGTAACTCCTTTTATGATATTATCAATTATAGTGCTCATCTTTGACAAGCTTTTGAAGTATAATGGATAAAAATCCCTGTGGTCACTCTCATATTACGGACAGACACTATACAAAAGTTCAAATACTGCAATTCTTTTTGAGAAATATCTAACTTCTGAAGCCATTCCACTGACTTTATTGAATTTTTTTATGTGGGAATGACTCAACATAAGGGCGAAGTGAGCATGGCTTCAGTTATTTTGCAAGACAATTACAGCAGACAGCTCCTAAGTATTTATCTTGTTGTCCAAAGCCTGAAAAGAAAATGGATATGAAAACTCCACTGATTAGGAGGCTTTGAAGTGATGCTGCTATGACTGAAATAAATTTTCTTTGTATCAATCCAGGTTCATGCATGTACCCATGGTGTACAGTGCAAGAGAGACAACTACTGTAGGTTAATCTGACTTACAGCCAATAAATGAAATTTCTGAGCTCCATAACTTTTGATTCCTCATATTTTCTTAGCAGGTTCATAAAGAACCCAACATTTGGTGTGCTTTTTGCTTAAGTGATTAAGACTTGTCTGTTATTTAACTCCCCACTGCTGGATTCGTACCCAAATCTATATGAACAACATGTCCTCAGGTCAAAAATTGGAATCTCATATGAATCCAGCCAAATGTTCTGGCTTATTTATTTCACTGATAGACTGATTTTTTTTTTAAGTGCTCATGGTTTGGTTGTTTTTTCTACCCCAAGGTATTTATTGAGCATGATGCTGCTACCTCTCCAGCTTTTTAAAAAACAAATACGATCTTTGGAGTTTCTCTCTAAACTTCTTAAGTTAAGGTTCATATACCAGCATTTGAATTTTCCATCTTCTTTTTCTACATCCTTTACAACAACAATATTTGAACATGTGAACATAATGGCTCCTGCATTATAAGAATGTAAAAGAATGAAAAATAATGACACTATTCAAACTCTTACCCACTTATACATCTTGGGTTCTGACTTACCCTTTTTGCCAAAGCAACTCACTTGGAATTTTCATGAAGTAGTTTGTCTGGATAGAAATCTTTCTCAGAAGATTTCTGCCTTCCAGATTATAGTTTAATTGCACTTTAATTGACTCTTTCGACCAGACTCATCCCACCTGACATTAGACATGCAATAGATGTGCATAAATTAAGCAACCAAGTCTTCTCTGGAGTCAATAATTAGAATGGAATACTTTTGAAATTTCTCTGTTCTTAAAAGCAGGCTAAATCGTAGTCAGCTTTTATTTCTCCCTGCATATATTTGAAACAAAAAGGGCTCTTGTCAGAGTGGAATAAAATTTCAGAATTTTCCAAAGGGCTCTTCCTACTATACTGACAGCTTACTTACCATCTTTGTTATTGATGGCTACTTTTATCAGTAATGATTCATATTCTACGTGACTAACCTAATAAACAGTATCACATCCCAAAACTCCATGTAAAGCACCAATATAAACTACAGCAAGCAGGTGTTCTCTGCCTAAGCAAGAAATTATTGCCTTTAATCGTTCTGAACTAATGTAATATTCTCAAATCTAAAAGGTTTTCAGTTGAGAACAAAGAGGTTCTCTTTAAGGAAAGACATTTTAAAACTATGTCTAAGTTAAGGGTATCAGGGACACTTCTTCCAAATGTGCAGAAAACATTCTGCATTGCTGAGTCCTCACAAAAGTGTCACAATACTGACTTTGAGAGCTGGCATGAACAGCGTGACAAAGTACACCCACTGATTCATGATACCAACCTTCAAGATTCTCTTCTAGTAACAGAAGGAAACATAAGGAATCTTTAAACATATGACAACATGACTGTTTTCCTGTTGACTTACCAGGAGCTATTGCTACTAAGTTTATTTATATAGGGTATATTTTCAGGGTATTTCTTGAGACACAATTGATTCTGATATAAAACATGTTATCAAAATCTTTGCATTTCAAGTCTAAATTGACAAATTTATATGCACATATCAATAGCGAAAACAATGTCCATTAGCAATAATATAAAACCAGAAATGTAGGCAGCTGTCACAAGAAGACTGGCTGTGCATCTCTACAGCATTTTACTTTATAAAACAATTGGTGTTGAGATGTGGGACTAGTGTACCTGACTTATTATCACTGCATAGCACAGGCTGCTGTAACTGCTCCTGTCTCCCTTGTTCCTGCTCCAGCCCCAGACACCATGTGGGGGTCCTGACCTGGTTCATCCTAGCAATGTCAGAGATGTGCACCTGTTCTCCAGATTATACACTTTCCCTTTCCTGTGCTCCTCTAGTTCCAGAAAACCTTTGCAAGGTCTTACTGGAGAACTAATTACAAAACTGTGTCCTGCTACACGACTGTGACATCCCTATAGCCCCACTGAATGGAAGCTTTTCCAGATCATTTGCAGCTTGTGATTGCTCCTCTTTATGCTTTAAAGTAACTCACATGATGTTTCATACACCCACATGAGAAAAACCTTGAGAGAGCACTGATTTTAACTGATACTGCCTTGAAGCATGGCACTAATACAGAAATTGAGATTTAAAGGGAACTTTGCACTTCAGTGCAAAATGCATAACACTTTGTACTGGAATAAAATGTTTCTACAACCAAAAGAATCTATCACCATTAGTTTCTTTAAATTATTGAACTCATCCATTACCCATAGGCTCAGAATAAGGACTTTCCTTTAGCAGCTTCACCTTGCTTCTTGAAGAAATGGAAATTTTCAAATAATTTTGAAATGTTCAAATAATTTTTCAAATAATATTCCCCTGGCTGAAAGCCTTAGTTCATGAATGGGTCTCTACAAAAGAAACCACCTGCTAAAATTAAGTATTTCCTGCAACATATTTAGGAATTCAGACTCCCAGGAATTCTCACTGTGATTACATGGGAGAATAGTAAGGATTTCTGCCAAAAAAGTAGGAAACATAGTGCACTCACACCATAGTCTGTACATTTTAATGATAGACACGTGTTCAAATACTTGGAGAACTTCAGCATACTCCTTTGGACTTTCCAAAATATATCTCATTAACTCCAAACACAAGCAATTAGTTTTATCTTAGTATTAAAAGCTTTGTCTTACCTACTTCTCCAGCTCTTCAGAGATTGTGACCTTGTCTTAAAAAGCTGTAAAATGCCCTTTAAAATGAGGCATACCTTACACTGATTCTTTGTAACTGGCAGGACATGAACTGCAAGGTACAGGCAGAGAACTGGGATCTGTTTCTTCTCTATCACAACAAAAGGACAAATATAAGACTGCCAAACAGTCTTCTGGTTTTCAACTGGCATGGAGTCTTTTACTGTGGACGAAAAATGGTTTGAAAACAGCTGGGGAGAAACTAATGTCTGATTTTCAATCCTGTGTTCGCTAAATTTGTTTCTTACCAATTGAAAAGGACATTTTCTTATAAGGGCGAAAAATACTTGCTTGATGCTCATTACATTATCGGTCAACAACTAACATTCTGGGTTTGTTTGGACCTGAAATCTAATTTCCTTCTGAAGGCAGTGCAGAGACTCTTTGCTCTACTGGATCGTCACAGAATGACATGTATCCCTGTTGTTTCTGTTTAAAAGACAGACCAGTATTAAGTATTCTTGAGAAACACGCCAATACCAGAAAGAAGTAGATTATGCTGCTCTGTTCACTGTCAAACACAGCAGACAGCTGCTACAGCATCCACATGTATCTTCTCAGGTGGGAGTGAGATCTTTACATAGGCAGGGATCACCTCTTAATTTCATACAAAGACAATGAGAGTACAGTCACTTATTGCAAAACAGGATGAGGACTGTCCTAGGCAGATGTGCATTGCTCTGGTTACCTTATCACTAGTTATGCTTCTCTTTTTTTTTGGCTGATTTGCTGGTAGTAGCACATGCAAGTCAGCAGCTGTGGGCAGACCAGGTTTCACAACTGTCAGGAGTGTTTCTTCAGGTATACTGGTCTCCTGTGAAGACAAAAAAGGCACATTTTGTGTTTTATATAAAATACATAAGTAACTCCACATATGGTGTTCAGGTCCTTAATATTTAAAAGGAATTCCACTAGAAGTTGAAACATGAACAAAGCCAAACATAACTGTACTGAAATGTGAGTTACTCTTTGAACATTGGAAGACCTAAGTGTTGTTATCACATTAAAGTAATTCAGTGGCATCATGAAAAGAAGCAAAATCAAGAGGTTTTCAGGTTTTTATCAAAACACTGCAATGGCTGAGCACTTTTAAGGTAACACTAAAAAAAATCCTAAGTGATTTAGGATCCTTTGTGGGCCATTCAGACACAGAGCAGATTTAGAGGTGTGTATTCATGACAGCTAACTTTAGCTTTTGATGGGTACTTAGGAAGGTGCTTAATGGATAGAGAGAAGTCTTCCAGTGTGAGACTAAGAACACACAGGTTCAGTTCCTGAATTTGTAATGCATACCTTCATTCCCCTGCTGAAAGTCAAGTTGCATCGCTTTGTAAAATAGTTTGTACAAATTCGGATTTTAGTACCAAATTTCTCCATGTTTTGTACAATGCAGCCACAAAATTCTAATGACCGTGGGCACTTTTCTTAGCCTTCCTCAAACAGATTCTGAAACTCCATGAAATTGCTCATATACCTTGGCAAATGTTTTAGCAACTATTAAAATGCAAGAGCTGTTTTATAGGGAACTAAATATTTTTTGACTGGCACTGGTGGAACTCATCATGGAATAAGTTTAAGTTGATAAAAGCAAGAAATTAATTTGACATTTGATAAGAATCTCAAAAAAAAAAAAAAGCAGGAAACTATAAAGTCAAAAAGTTCAGAACCTGATTTGCACAACTGCAAATCCAGGAAAAGCAAAGTGATTTAAAAATCAAATATTTTGTAAACAATATCAAGCTGTATGTACCTCAGTTCTACTGCCCTCATGAAAGCCAGTGTGTGCACCCTCAGTTGCTGGCAGAGTGTGTGTCTGAAGAGCTACCAAGCTCAGTTTCCATGAGGTGATCTAATGCCACAGCTCTACTGCATAATTTGTATTTGGTTTCAGGATTCAACTGTTCCCAATCCACATTTCTTTTGTGAACATGCTCTAAAAAACAGCTGTACAAATTGAGTGCCTATATATTATATATAATTTTCGAAGTTACAGAACAAGCACAGTAAATTCTTTCTTTCTGCTTTGTTTTTACACAAAGATGATGTCTTTTATATTACACATTGCTTAGCATCTAAATCTATCACATTTAAGCTACTTAACTCTTCCTGCTTTGGAGTCAGCAGTGTTTGCTAATATGTCTATCCCTAATCCCAGAGAGGAATATTTAGTATTAATTGCCAATTAGGCTGTGTTAGACCTAAATTGTCTGTGTTACAATATCAACATCAACAGCTTGCACTTAGAAGTGACACTAGGCTCAAACTTGCTTGAAATGTGGCTCATGAGGTTCACTTTATTATTTTGCTCTGCATCCATTTCAAAATACCTTCTAAATGAGAAGGTACTAACTTAACCTTCAAGCCTTACGACTGGCAAGGGAAGATTCTGAAAGAACACCTTTGCAAGAAGCCGTGTCACTACCCGCCCAATGTCTTCCCTCCACTCCGGTATGTCGGGGTTGTATATGTCCAGGTGCTTAGTGAACTTCAGAGGAAGAACATGAAAATTATCTAGAAAAACACAAAGAAACAGCAAGGAATAAACTAGATTGAAAAAAGGGGGTTGGTAGAACTAAAAGTCTCTATTTAGCACTTTTTGCTGTGCAGCACTGCAGTATCTAGGACCCCCGTTGCTCTCTGCTGCCAGATGTTCAATTTCTTTCTGCATTTTCATCAACATCATCAAAATTGTGCCCAAAGACTAAAAAAGGAGGAAATAAAAGGAAATAAAGCAGATTGACATACATGTTCTGGGGTCATAATGTTCCCCAAAATTTTCCCCTAGGTCAGTAAGAGAGTATTAAAAAGAAGTCATTGGTTTCTTTTATTTGAAATGATAACGTACCAATGGCCTTTATTGTCACTGAGTCATAAGCACGTGGGGGTTTTTCCACTACACGTTTCTGTTTTCCATAAAAAATGAACACATTACTCCATAAATCAGATACGAAAAGAAGAACAGAAATGATATGACAAAGGCTAACTACTTCCCTCTTTGAAGAAAAATAAAGGCACATCCACAATATTTCTCTGAATATTGTCAAAAATATCTGAAATACTAGAAATGGGTTGATCCTCCAAAACTAATCCTTAAAATCTTCCCATTCTCCCTATAGGATCCTTGGATGAAAACCTAGGGAACTTAATGCAAAGCAGGGATAGAGAACCTCTGGAATGCAGAATTCAAACCTGCTTCCCCCCAATATTTCCAACAGAATTTTATTTTAACATGGCTTTCTTTTCCAGTAATTCCTTTATTTTCCTGATGGCCAGTACTTTCATGCTCTTGATATCAGGATTGGCAAAAGGAGCACTGGAATGATAAAGCCATTGATGTAGTCACACTAAGAGGGTAATACTTCTAAAGATTTCTAAAAAAGCTGATGCATTTATAAGTGGTAGGGTAAATGTTATATCCATTTATCTTAGAAAAGGAGAAGGTTCATAAAAGCACCATTTAGCATAAGTGGGGGTTTTGCCATTATTTCAAATTAGTAAGTATACTAAAAGCAAAAATAACAGAATCTTCTTCAGACAATAGAGATGTATCACGTCTTGTATTGCATGGTATCTGGAGGCTTTTAGCTCTGCATTAAAATAAAAGCTTTTATACTTATCACAATTCCCACGTGACAGCACAAATACAAATGTAAATAATTTCCCAGCACTACATTTTCCACAGTTTATTATGCCTTGTCACCACATTATAAAACACAAAAAAGCCACACCAGGGCACAGTGTGGAACAAGAGCTGAAGGGTTATTTAATAATTACAGCAGATCTATATTTGATCAAAAATCTCAGATAAACATCATGGTAACAGTGACATATTGTGATAAAAGGCAATTATTTGACATGGCTTTCAATGCTGAGAGCATATACACAACTACATTTTTCTTTTTTTTTCAGAGGTATTGAGACTACTTTAGTTACAAATTCTGGGAAACTTTCTAGTCACAGGCCAAAATACTACTTAAACACATATAGCATCTGGGAACCACAGTAACATTTTAAAAAGGCAAAGGAAACAAAATGTTTGAGATTAAACCTCCCATACAATCCCACTGTTCAGCTTTGTGGGGTTATTTAGTGACCATTCATGCCTCTAATTTTAACAATTAAATTAGATATAATTTTATTAGATACAATTTTACAATAGGTTTGCTTGCAGTAGGGCTGGTTTTACAGGTCCAATACAAATATATATGAAAAAAATAAAGGAAAAAGACTAATGTCTCACCAAAAACGTGGACAACTTTTGAGTCCTGAAGCATAGAGCTCCCACAGGAAACTTGCACTGTAACTCTGACATCACCTGTCTCAGCAAACTTTGTCACCAGAAAACTCTCCAATGTAAGCAGTGGCTTTAAAAAAACAAAGAACAGTTGAAAAGAGAATTTCAGCAAGAACCATGAGAACAGTGCTGGAAGAGACTGTTGTTAAAAGTATCAGCAAAAAAAAATCACATCAATTTAAATTTTTCATTATTTTATCAAATTAATCAATTACAATTTTCAATATGGAATTTTTCTTTCTCTACAAGGATCCTATATAATCAGAATAGCAGCCAGATGAGGAAAATATTTCTTTTAAAGTAATCGGTTGAGTATTAAGTTTTCAGCCTGATCTCACTAAAATTAATGGAGTCTGAGGGAGACTCAACAATCTCTACAAGATTACATGAAGCAAGTCATTTGCTCAAAAAATGTAGGGTATGTCAGGGTCAAAAGGATTAATGCTGTCAACTTAGAGCACCAGCCCACAGTAACCTCTAAGGTGGAGCTGAGATACTCTGTTCCCTTACCACATCCTTAAGAATTACAAAACCCTTCACAAGACCTGCAGTGCCTGTTGTTGCAATGGCAAAGTCAATAATGATGAACAGATAGAGGCTGGGATTATGGTAGACAGCACATTCACAAGAAGAAAGTTCACTGCACTTATTTGAAGCATTCCTCTGTCACACTTAGTCTGCCTCATAAAGAAAGTGTTTTAGTTATCTGTTATTGAAGAAAATTACCTTAAAAGAAATTCACCCAGCTATACAATAAATATTCCAGATAAAAACACCTGGATATTTAATGCTCTAGGACATGTTTATATAGACTTTGATCCCCAAATGAATAACACTAGATTGTTTGAGTGCTCTCAATGTTTTGATATCCTTTAAGACAACATATTTATTTTTGATATGACAGTTATTTTAGACTCCCAGAAAATATTTATCTATACAATGAAAACAAACCCCCAACCTATATATATATACATATATATACACATATACATATATATGTTGTTCAGCACTTTAATTTACATCACTCACATTATTAGCTTTGAAATGCATAAATCCATGTTTCATCATTCATCAGTTATGATCCCAAATCCACCCCCCTCTAGAAGTTGTAGTTTTTTCACAGGTAATGAAGAATAAATTGTTGTTTCCCCTCCACAAAGAAAATAGTTTAGAAATTGAAAGAAAGGGACAATATTTATTGGAAAGAGACTGAAATAATCTCAGTCAAAACCATTTGTGTACCTGAAGATTGTTTCCTATCCACCAGTAGAAAACTGTCAAATTAGGGTTCTTAGGTAATATGATGGCTGTCAGGTTCACCTCCTGGTTTCTCCCAATGACTGGAACCACTTCTAAATTTAAAGCCTGGAGTGGAGCTGAACAAAGTTCCAAAAATATCACTGAACAAGAATCCATCAATTTATTAACACCTCCTTCCCCAAAATCCTCCCACCTGCTCACCATAAGGGCCTGAATTTATTTTTCCCTCCCTCCTTTCCTCCCTCTTTTACATTCATGTTGAAAGCTATGGACATAATTGGAAAGATCTCATTTCAACCAAAAAACATCCCCCAGATCACCCCAAACCCCCTCAAACAAAATCTTAAAGCAGTAAGACAGATCAACAAAGTGCACTTCTCTCATGCACATTCTTTTCATTCATGTTCAATTCTAGAACATATAAGCAAATACTCCAGTTAAAAAGTGGAAAAGGCAATCTCAGCTTTTTTTTTTTAAAAAAACTTAGTAACAAAAGATCAAATGAATAGAAATCTAACAAATCTCAAATTGCTAAGGGAAAAGCAGAAAACTGAAAAAGAATGCTGCTGACTACTCATTTTCATTATAAAATATCAGCTGTTAGGCTCACACCACACAAAAAATCTCATTAATGCATGCTTTAAAATAGATGTGTACATCAGGGGAGCATTTATTTGCAAATCAAAATAGATAACCTCTGGACTCCAAAATGTGCCTTAGAGTAAGTTTATTCCTTTCTGAACTACCAAAACCATAAACATTATTATTTGTTTAAAAGAAATGCATCATTACAATGGTTTTATCTGCTTGTAAGTGTTGTGTTTATTAGTGTTGTGCTGTTTCACAGTACAGTAACTGTGTTGAAAGAAAATCTTTCCCTCAGAGATTTCCCAGTATATCTTTATCAGAATGTCTGAAGGTAAAAGCTTTTTAACAGTACAACGTGATAAATAGAATTTCTTAACTTCTTCACCTATACCAATGACTCGGGATACAAAACCACTGTACACCTCAACATTCATCCATTACACAGGATGAATACTGACCCATCCATTTCTGTTCCATTCTAAATATCTTTTAAGTCATTCAAGGGTTCTTCATCTCAGTTAAACATAAAGGTAATTAACACTGGTCTAAAGTATTTCTCTTATTTTGTATCAGGAACTGAGTCATTGCTTGTTCACTTCTAATTGACTTTGACTGAACTGACTGAACTTCTGAGAGCAAGTTGTCCAAACTCCTTTTCCACCTCACTTCACCTGGTCTGTGTGGTGGTTCATCCAAATGTAAGGCTCCACTTTGACTCTGCATTTTCTCCAACAACTCTTTAACCACCTACATGAATTCAAGAAATGTCAGGTGGTTTCGCAAATTATTTCTTCAGTAGCTTCCAGAGGAGTGAAAATGCTTCTCCAGTGTGGTGTCTTGAAGAAAATTCAGAAATGTCAGGAATTTCATTAAATTTGTTCCTCCTAGAAATAGATTTTCCTTTTGGAAGGATCTGAGAAACTTTTTTGCTTTTGCCATAAATTTGTATTTTCACAGAGAAAATTGATCACTTTGAGATATGTTTTGTTCCTGAAGAAGATTATTTTCTTTTCCAAAATTTTTAGAGGCCAAGTTGTTTGGGACTTAAATGATAACTGTAATTTCAAGTTTGCTGTTTCTAGATATTAAAAAGCTGAGAATAATTACTGCAAATCCCTCTGCTTGTTTCTGTCACACAATTCCATAATGCATTTGAACAAGCTTCATAGCACCCTTAAGAGTGTACAATGAAGACTGAAGTTACATGATTTCTATTTAACTAAGTTAAAATTTCAGTAGTTGCCCATGTCCCACACTATAAAGGTTCATGGTTCCATGAAAAATAAAATGCATGCAGCATATGTACTAATGTATGTATGTAGTTCTTAATTTTTTTTATGATGGGTTCTTGGGCCTCTACAGTTGCCTACTCACATTTATGCTAATTCTAATTTCTAATTTCTCTTGCAGTTCATTAGAAAGTTGTAGATTGTTTAATCTGGATCAGAAAGTATGATTTGGATGACTGGCCGAAATTCTTATAATTGACCTGCATTACAGAGTATCCCAAAGCAACCTGGCAGAAGTGAAAAACATTTCCTCTACCATTTGCCTCTGAAAAAATTCCCTGGGAATAATACATAAGTTGGAGACTGTTGACTCCTGAAAGCAGGATTCTACAGAGATTCCTGTTTTCATGGTATTCCACAGTGAAAAATGTCCCTTAATGGCTATTAGTGTTTCACTAGAAATTGCAGTTTAATTAGCCCCAACTAATTTCCTTAAATCTTGCAATTTACCTAAAAAAATTAAACAGAGCAAATCACATGGAAAGCATTTACTCAAGCAGGCTATGTAACAACTTCCATGAGTCTGCTAGTCCCTGTGCAGCATCCACAGGCAGGCTCAGGAAGGGATCACATCTCAGTCCTCTGCTGCCTCTGCACTTCAGCACCAAAGTCCCCATAATGCACCAGTTATTTACTTGTCTAAAATAACTCTGCTGCAATTTTAAAATCTGCTGCATAAAAGAAAATCAACATCTTTTAGTTTTACTGTTTATCCTAACATAGGTCATATTAAAAGCACACTTTGAGAAAGTCTTCTGCTTTCCATCAGGGCTTGCTACTGCTTGTCATTCTCTGAAGGGTGAGAAGTTATTCTTGGAGAGAAGGTTGTCACACAGAGTTTTTTCCTGTTCATTGCTTGTATAGATCTATTATTTCTTTGCCTACTCCACTTCTCAGCACCTAGAAGCTTCTAAAAAGTAACAGTGAAGCCCTAAGTAATTTATCTGAGCTCTCTGAAGTTGTCAAATGATTTAGAAAACAAACACAACAAAGAAACAGATAATGAAACTCAGGCGTAAAATTTGATTGATTCTTTCTGCTTGATATTAACAGGAGATTGGTCTTTAGCATGAATGTGTTTGGCTTCATCTGCTAACCAAACAAGAACTCAAAACTCTGAACTGAAGAACACTGACTAGCAAAATACATAAATATCAGCAGTCAGTAGACAAGCTGACATAAAGCAGATGGATCTGTGCACAACCCAGTATATGGCTCCAGTGATTTCCATTGCTTTGGGATTAAGATGGAAGACACACCACTCACAACAGAGGGAAACAGACACCTGGAGAATGTAAGATGAATATCTTTTCCTTTGATGGTACTTGTTTCTGAATTTTTGACGCATCTGAAAACAGGCAATAGCAGTCTTGAATCTCAAAGGAAGAGGAAAAATCATTTCCACTTTTGAGTTTCCTTCTTCATTTCAGTTATGAGATGACTTAGGTACATTAAGCTTGCAATGGTGCATGATATTCCTTGGGTGGTGCTATTCTTTATTTTATATCTGTTTGATTGGGTTTTTTCAGTCTTAATTAAGGAGAGGAAGAGAAGTATAAGTGAAGTAATACTGCCTGCAAACATGAAGTTATATCCAAGCACCATTTAAAACTGTGAGAATTAACTACCTAAAATTTAGATTTAGAACCACTGAGATTTTGACTATTTTTTTAAATTATACACTGCACCTGGAAGCTTTACAAAGACATAGCTTTAAGTATTAAATTTTAGCTACTAAGGCTGACAAGGGGTGTTGAATCAGGAAGATGGATCAAACCTGAAATTTATACTGAGATGCGCTTGTTATTCAAAAGATTAATAAACCATCCTTCTGCCAAATCCAAACAAAACTAATTCTGACCTCCTACTGGATTAGGTTTGCAAGCCTCTGCATTAACAACACACAATACTGCAATGCTGCATGAGGATATCAGAAAAATATGTTTTCTCCAAACTGTGACTAGTAATTTTCTTTCCTACTTCATAGCTGATATGAGATTTTTACACAGTGGCAGAAGTAAGAAAAACCAAAGAGCTGATTTACAGTTGACTTGGATGAACACCACAGCCTCGTCGTGCCCAGCCACGTTCTCAGCCTTCACCGACACTCGGTAAATCCCAGGATTCTCGTAGCGGTGACGGATGGGCTCCCCAGTCATCGTCAGGTTCACATAGATTGCCTTAAAGCCGTCCCCAAGATCCACCTGGTATTTGGTACTCAATACATCACCCTGAAAGGAAAATACATCAAAAATATCTTAAATGGCCACAACCAAAATAGATAGGACACATGTTCATAACCTTTTACAGAATCACAACAGTATTTTCAGCCCTAGCCAGACGTCTTGACCCAATTGCAACAGTTGCAGTAAAATCACGACTGCCATGGCAATTACATTAGTGCAACAGATGCTGTGTGCACTAATAGAGTTAATACCATGTTTACAGAGCAAGGTGCTACCTTAAAATGACATACCCCAGACCACTAACCAAGTTGTATGGCACAGAAACCATCACTCTTCTCTTAATACTGCTGGCCATTATGTAACATAATGGTGCAGGGCAGCCCCAGGTTCAAAAGTGATGCCTATGTGATTGTAAGCAACTGAAGGTTGTTATTCTAGCAATTTACTACTCATCCCACAAGCTTCTGGACTTTGAAATTATAATGTAAAATTAATTGGCTTAGATGTTCTTCACAGCACTTCCCAGCCACACCTTCTTAGCGTCCACTACATGGCCCTCTAGACCCAAGCTGGAATCTTCACACAGAGTTGTAGAGTGTTTCACTGAGCTACCAGCATGCCAAGAACATGCTCTAGTGCAAAATCAGATGCATCCCTAATGAGGCAGATCACTGAGCTGAGTTTGGGAAACGGTTTAAAAGCCCAGTCAAATAATTCTGTCATGTCAAACATCCCATGGAATTTATAATTCATCATACTTCTGCTAAGTGCCCCTTTAAGTGACACTGTGTTCCTAAACACAGGCCTGAAGTACCACAAGACTGATACCACTGTCAGTGGACAAACATGCCCATCACTCATGTTGTCATGGCACAGCTGCTCAAGAGAGAAATCAGGGCTGTGCCACATGGACTGGTGATTTGGATGCAGTCAAAGGAAAATTCACTGTAGGTGTGAGCAGCAACACTTTCTCAATACTGCTGGTAGCACTGCCTGAACGAGAGGCCCTGCTTCCTTGATCTCCAGCAGTGTGGATGTTCCTGCTTGCTTGCCAGAGATCATAGCCATCACAGCCACACAATCTTTGTTGTGAAAACACAAGTATCGATTTCAAAAACTTCCTTGCCTCTAGGAAAGAAATGTATACAGCCATATGCTGGTCAAGTGACATGAAAGGCCATCAAAGCAGAAGAGGATTGACATTAAAGTATTCAAAAATCACTTAATTTCTCCACAAGCCACTCTCTGAAATTGCTTTATTTCAAAACCTAATCCTAAAAGGCAGCACTAATGTAATCCTTTTCATGATGACAACGATCAGTGATTGCAATAATCTCCCCAGGAAACCAGTGAATTACCCAGAGTTGGACACTTCTAAGATTTAGCAGGACAGGTGCTGGGCATCTTATCCAGCCCTGGGCTTTTTCCAAGAGAGGTTGGACCAGATGATCCTTAAGATCCCTTTCAACCTGTCAGTCTATATTTCTATGATTCTTTGAAAATCCAAGGAGGTATCATGCCTAGAACCTACATACCCTGTCATTACAAAAGGAAGGAAAACATAATATTATTTCCTCCTTTTATTATTTTGCAGAGTGGATAATTTTCTTCCATGTTTTATCACATGAAACTACGTTGTTTATAATGTAAAAAATACCCATAATAAGGAGCCTGTAGGATTATCAAATACCTAAGCACCATATTTCAAGACAGACAAAGGACTGCGAAAGCCTCTTCACTGTGAATAGTTTTTTCCCAAATAACATCTTTCTTTTGATAACAGAAGAGTAGAATTTTGCAGAGGAGATAATACATTACTAAAGTTTAAAGCAAAAGAGATATCTCCTTGCCAGTAATGTGTAAGTAAGCGGTATCTCTTTAGATGACATTAGCTTGCGTACAGTTCTTGTTCACTCTTTCTTATGCTAACAACTATACATGCAAATTTTTTCCAGGTGAGACAGAAATCATCATTGAAAGACAGTAGAGGAATGTTCTCTTAATGTTTTATTCTAATAGATTCCCTAGTGTAAAGATGAGGGTGCTGTCTCCAAAACACGAAGGTATTTCTATTTCCTGACCAGTAAAGACAGAGAGAATGGAGAGATAGCAAAACAGTGACAAAGGGAAAAGGCAGCTAAATCTATAAGGAAATGAGGCATCCACTTCCATAAAAAATAGGAGATTATCATGACATTATTGATCCATGTATTCAGCCAACAAAATTTGGGAAAAATTATGATCATGATGATGTATTTTTTTGTTATTATTATTTCTAAGGACAGTTGCAAACTGCCCAAATGTACCAGAAACCTTCTTTCTTTACTCTCTGATGTCTGGTATTCCTGCATCTAAAAACATGCATTCACAGAAACTAGCAGATTAATTTTGTACACCAGAGAAAGTGGTATGTTTTGGTTTGCTGTAGTAGAGATGTGTCTTAAATTCAGTAATTGTTACAAATTCTCATTAGACTTTGTCATACAGATTAAGTCCTAAGCAATGCTCAGGAAATATTATTCCTAGCCATAGAGGGCACCAAACTGCTACATTTCTTCTGTCTTCCTCTTTGATGTATGGAGCAAAGACTTACCAAAAAACACAGCAAGGGATTCTCTTCAAGATCCCTTACTTCTGAAGATTTGTGAATTATTTTAAATGTTTTTCATATTGCCACAGAGATTCATGAAAGCTTCAGTAGGAAAAAAGTCAAACTGCCAGTCAAAATCATTAGAGTCCAAATTGTAACCAAATGTTCTAGGCTTAACAATAAACATTTCCAAACAAACTCTAAAAAGAGAAGGCAGCAGAACTTGCCACACAAACTGTTGGGGCACTGCATGCACTGGGACACAGAGCCTACAAAGTATTAAGCAGCCCAGTGTTCTGCACGTAACCTTCTTGAGTCTATTACAGAAATAAATCCCAAGTGCTCGATTTATGTAACACAGGTTTGCCAAAATGTGTGAACTTTCTTCAAGTTCTTGCAAACCAGTGGGGTTAGCCAGGATTACAATACTCCAGTAACCTGAGCAGGGCAGTTATAGCCTAATGCTAAAAAACAAGCATGAGAAAACAAACTATGCCAAACAATTTGTCCAAAAGTTACTTGCTGCTGTTGGTCAGGGCCTTAGGGCATTGTCTCTCAATAAACAGAAAAAAACCCCCGTATCTTTGGCAACACAACTAATATATAATAAATATGCTTATGCTGAGCTATTTGCTGATTTCTGTATAGCTTTGCCTCATTCCTTTCTGAAAGGCTGATTCTCAAAAACACATAAACCCAATATTAAATGTTCCCAGCATTTCTGTTCTTCTCTGATACAGCAGTTGAAATTTTCAGTCCAAGAAGACTTTGGTAATCCAGTTATTCTGACTTTCTAAGAAACCAGTGCCTTTTCTGCTGAGGAGACAAATCCTGTTCTGTGGGTAGAATTTGGAGGTTCACTGAGTTTACTGGCCTGTCGTATTCACTTGAAATCAAGTTTTAATATTTAGAAAGCTTTAGAAATCTTTGTCTCAAGCACAAATTAATCTTCATTCAGCAGCAAAACAGGCAGGAATGAAACTAACCCTAAAATCAGTGATTCAACTTCCATGTTGCACATGTTCATTACTACCTGCTCTTGTCGGACAATGAAGGTGATGTCTTCCCCAGGCCTAACAGCCAGACTTTCTTCTCTGATGCTGATCTGAAGTCCCTTGGGAGCAATCAGTGGACACATATGGTGTGCTAAGTTCTGCTGCAGGTCCACTCCACCTTCACACACATTAGAAACAACTTTCCTGTACCTGCAAAAACAGTAAACAGCGGGCACAGTGAATTGGAGGTTAGCAAAAGAATGCCAGCAAAGGCACCAAATGCATGTGTGATTGTAGCTACTGCATTTTCCTTGGGTTCACAAACAGGCAAGATTGCAAATGATCAAAGCCAACTCACAATGCAAGTACTTCCACTGGGGAAACCTCCTGAAGAAAGAGAGTGTGGAGCATGATGAGAATTTCACTTGCATGCGTTGGAAGAGTCTCTTTTCCAACTTAGAAACATGCCAGACTAGCCCTTGAGGACCTAGACAGTCTGCTGTTCTCTCTGCCATCCCCTTTTCTAGCATCCAAGTCTTCAGTGCTCTAGAGGTCCTGGTTCAAATCCCAAAGATCACAAGAAATTAGACCAAACAGCTTCTGCACTAACCCAGAACTAATTGCTTAACTGCTGCTTTCAAATCTATCCATCTCTTAAAGCACTTAAAGCATTTGTTTAATATAACTGTATGAAAGAGTGAAAGGACTCACACTTTAAAAGTGCTAATAATGAAATAGTCGGATGTGTACAGTAATTATTTACAGATCACTTTCACACAGGTATGTTATTTTTAAACATCCATTAAAATCAGAGTCATATTTCATTCTTTTGAATTCTCATTCTGTATATCACAGCTGTCAGCCGCAACCCAGAAGGCAGCATTTTCCTCAGTAAGGTAAATATACACAGAGATGTGATTCTATTGCCAGATTGGACATTTCAGCATTTGGTTCTCATCTCCATAAACGACTGTGATGGTGTTATGATAAGCCAGAATAGATGCCAGCTGCAAGTTATTCTCAGCACAGACGTCAGACTACATTGTAGTGTATCTTCTATGCACTATTGTTTATAGTTACTAAAGCTTTCCTTTGATTCTGAGTGTCCCATATGGTCAGGAAAAGAATCTATTCTCCACAGAACTCCTTACCCTACAGAAGTGAGAAACTTGGAAATTCTGTGAGATGTTGCCAGTTCCTCAGAGTAATTCATTGGACCCAACCTGAAAATTACTCTAAACCCAATAAATGAGCTGAAAGAAAAGGCTCTGAATGAACATTCCTATCAGAAGTGTAATAATACATACAAAATATTATCAAAAAAAAAAAAAATCTGAAAAGACAGCTCCCCCTCTTCTCAAATGGATTCGTTTTTGAACTGCTGTGAACATGCAAAGCAATATTTTTCTTTCATTAGTCCTATAGGAAGCTTCTGCTCACGCTGTAAGTCAGAATCAGAACTTTTCCATTTCTCAGTTTTTACAGTTTGCCTTATTTACATTTCACAGAATCATAGACAGGTTTGGGTTAGAAGTGGTCTTAAAGATCATCTCATTCTAACCCCCCTGTCATGGACAGGGACACCTTCCACTCAAGTGGGTTGATGGGGTGGGGTTTGTCAAAGCCCCATCCTACCTGGCCCTCAACACTTCCAGAGATGAGGAATCCGAAGCTTCTCTGGGCAACTTGTGCCAATGTCTCACCACAGTTAGAGCAAAGAATTTTTTCCTAATATCTAATCTAAACCTTCCCTCTTTCAGTTTAAGGCCATTCTCCCTTGTCCTATCACTACATGTCCTTCTGTAAAGTCTCTCTCCAGCTCTTTTGTAGACTCGATTTAAGTATTTAAATGTGAATTTCTTTCAAACCACATTTGAGGCTGCTGGTTGAAATATTTTCCCACTCTCTGGAAACCTCATCAAGCCCGTGAAATGCAAAATCAGCTTACCCAGTGCTGCTGGTGTAGGCCTGCCCCAACACACAGTCTTCAGGAGGTGCTTCTGGGTTAAACCAAAAGTCAGCAAAGCATTTGCTTGAGTCTGACTTCAGAGGTGCAGAGCGCTCAAACCCATAATCACTGAAAAACATCAATACCAAACATGTTACTATTCCCTTTCACCCTGCAATCCAGTTTGGGGTGAATGAGACTACATTTTTCAAAGTCAATACATTTTTTCAGTGTTATTCTACTAGATGAACATACAAGTTGATGAAGCCAATTCTGTTCTAATTTCAATGGAAGTTGTGTACACTTGGGGGAAAAACTGGTTGCAATTACTTTGTCAGTTCTGCAAAATTAGGTCCCTTGGTAAAAAAAGATTTTTTAAAGGTTTCCTTTGACACTCAGACCAACCATTTATTTTCTTTTTTTTCTTTCTTTCTTTCTTTCTTTCTTTTTTTTTTTTTTTTTTTTTTTTAAGTAGGAAGGATTTGTTTGCCTTTAAATTCAATGGTCATTTTTCAAGTCTTGATCAATAGAGAAAAACATAAGGATTTTGTTGTCAGGTGAAACAAATACTTAAACATGACAACATTTTTAAACAAATGCAAATGTAAACGGAACCTGTTATTCAATAACAGGTTGCCTATTTGTTTATACATGGCTATGTAGGAACAGGGGCAAAAGGAGGAAAATAAACCCATCTCAAACTCTAAGTAAATATTTATTAGCAATAAGTCCCAAGGCCCACAGACAGACTCACCATAAGAAATCAGTGTTCACACATTCACAAACTTTGGATGTGAGAGCCGATGTGAAACTTTTCCCTTTAATGCACCATGATGAAATCTTCCTCTTTCGAAAGCTTCTCTGCTGGCCCATGATGCAACGATCACCCTGAATATCAAAGCACTGGACTTACTGCAACGGAACCTCCACCACACAGACCTTGTGCTGTCCTGAGAGAGGCTGGTCTTGCTGTTGAGACTACAAACTTTATCAACCCTCTGATCCTCAGATATATAGGCATAGAAAGCCTTCACTGCTGTCCACCAACAGGCCATTACAGAGTTGTAACATAGGCTATATTTCCAGGACACAAATCTGAAGATGCACATGAAAATGCAATTGCAATTTATGTTTCATGAGTGCCCAATCTGAGCACAAAGCTCTGAATGGCCATTTAAAAATTTCATCTGGATCCAGATAGCTGAATTTCTCTAAATCATCATATCTCATGTTGGCTGTCCACCTGAAGCACCAACCATGAGGACACAGAATGAACTCTCTCCATACACACTCCATTAGTAACTGGGCAGCTGCAAGTACTCTGTCAAAGTGACTTTAGTAGTTTCTAATTTCTGAAAGACATTTCAATGCCAATATCCCAAGATACTGCTACTCTTTAGGCTCAGATCTGCATAACATTCTTTGTATGCGCACAGAAGTCCCAAACAAGAGGTGTAAAATTAGGCATGAGAACTAGCAAATGAAAGCCGGAGTAACACTGAGTAGTATGCAAAAAATAAACCAATTCTGGTGGAAGAAGCAGAACATAATAATCAGAATGATTATTAATAAATATGATGTATTGCATTTAATTTTAAAAAACCCACCTCATATTGGTCTCTTTAATCAGTACATTGTACAGAGAATTTAGCTTCTGAAAAGTGGATTTGGCCAGAGCATCAGGATTAGCACAGCCTTAGAGCATTACTGCAGAAAGGTTATTGCCCAAAACAACTGGACTCCATTATGTGATTGGTCCACTGAGATCCTAAATTACTTCTGCAATGGACTTTACTTATAGCGACTTAAATATGAGTATGGTATGTGGTCAGGAAGTTGGCAGAACTGGCCATGTTGAAATTGTTTCAATCAATATTACACACTTAGTTTATGGAACATGTTTTCCAATCCAGCAGGACCACCTATTATTATGGCAGCTCCCCAGATATACTTCTGGGACACAGATCACACAATCAAAGGGAACACAAAATCCTCTCCCACTTTAAACTCTTGTGAAATCAGCATAAGGATACTAAGCTGGGCATGTAGCATTCAAATTCAAATTGGAAACATTTTCTCAGCACACAACTCTATATCAGTCTGAAAGCTATGGAAAAGTTTTGTCAGTTAACATAAAACTATGAATACCTGTAGATTTGTGAGCTCCCAAGACTCATAGTCTTCATCAGTGCACTCCCTGGGGAAGGATGGTCTGAAGTCCACCTTCACCAGTTCCCAGTCTGAACGGTAGCTGATATGTCCAAAGACTCTGAGCAAAAGACCAAAAGTAAACTCTTACTGCAAAGAAATACCATACAGCTGAGATTCAAAATTTCAGTCCTATCTTTTCCTATCCACAATCATAATTCTCTGCTAAAAGGTCCCAGGTTAATTTTTCTTCCACTTTTATTCCTCTTCTATATACAATGAGTCTAGTTAGGAAACACTTGTCAATTGCATGAAACTCTACAATGCAGAGATATAACTCGTATATATTAAAGGGTTTTTTGTTTTTTTCCTTAGCAAACTATCCAGACATTTAATAGGAAATAATATTCTCTAATTTGGAATCAAAAAATTTTGTCTATTATCTTGCTATGTGAAACAGAGAGAGCTCTCAGATTTTGACAGGAATTTCAGATCAGGGAGCAGAATCCTGGATCACCAGAGTCAGTTTCCAGCTCTGTCACCCATTCCTTATGATTCGCAATTTTTAATTTGGTTTTGTTGCAGGATTTTGTGTTAATTTCTTCACATGGCAATGTGCTATTGTTAAACTCACAGAATTATCATGATACTGTATTAATATCTAAGGAATACACTACATTTTCACATTGTCCTGGAGAACTCAGAGTCTCTTCTTCATTTCAGATAGTTCAATGTATAACAAAAATCAGCCACAAAATGTACAATTTTTGTGGGGGGGAAAAAAAGATCTCATTGCTTTAAAAACCAAGCTGCACTTTCAAAGCAGCCAACATTTTCTAAGTCAGAATCTTTATTTCCAAAACAAAATGGGTAAGTATGACATCCAGTAACAAATTAGAAAGGATTAAGACTCTGTTTGGGCAAAAGTAAAATGTATTTGTGGTTTGTATCAGGCTTATGTGACTTACTTGCCAAAGAATTTAAGGTTAATTCTGAAGCCAACAATTTCTGTGCAGTTCATACTGCACAGAGTTCATATTCCAAGCTTTAGTATCATTCTCCAGAGTAATTCATTCCTTTTGTTTTGTCCTCAGTTTTGCTTAAATCCAGACACAGCAGGAACAGTACAGTTTTACTAAAAGCATTTTGCAGTGGCCAGTCATTTCTCTTGTCCTGAATACCAGGTTCAGATTGGAACTGGGGTAAACCAGAAGTGGTTGATTCTCTACAGCACAGAGGCAATACATGAAGCATGTTCCCAGGTAAGTGGCTTACAGCTCTGAAATCTACCAAAAAGGCTGAAAAATAGTTCACAGAGACTAAAGATGTACAGTGATTTCCCCCTTTCCTTTCTGGTGTCTTTGCTTCTCCTCCATAGCAGAGAGATGTAGATATCAATAGGTTATTGCCCACACTGCTCACATTATAATGAGTGGACAACCCATGCTCACAGGAAACCACACCACCAGCAGTGCAGTTAATTAAACATAAACATATAAATTCAGTTTGTAGGTCTTACTCTTTTCTTGTAAGGCTCTGAGATTAAAGGACTTGGATGATCTAATTCCTTTACTTCTAAATGTACCCATGGTGCAGAAGTAGAAGCAACACACACAAACTAAAAAAATGTGGCTCAGTCCACTGGCTGTATGTGCACATAGGTGTGTGGTCCCATTTCTCTCATTGAGCCTAAGGGTTCCTTTTTCTGGTTCAGCTGGATCCTGAGAGCTGCTGTCACCATATAATCTTATTCACTGCTAGTTATACACTCAATAAAGTGTCTACTTAGGTGGTCTCTTTCTTTTTCCACAATGCCTGTTTCAATATGACTGGGTTTGCTGACAGATAGGAAGTGTCTTTTGTATGCAAAATACCTGTACCACTTTTCTAAAATCTTTGTTTCTCCATACAAGGTGCTAACATAAGGCATAAGACTTCACATGTGCTTATGCAGCTACCTACCTCAGTGACTGCTGCTCCAGACATCACAAAACTTCACAAATTTACTACATTTCTTTTATTAATAAATTTTAAAAAAAATGTTCAAGTGCAAGTAGCGAAGTCCTGTTAAAGCTTTACTCCTGCCTCAAGAAAAATATTTTCTACAGAACAAATGAAATTTTCTCCATTTGTGTTAGCTATCTCAGGCAGATTAGTCAAGGAAAAAGGAAGAAAGGAGATGGTGTTTTGAGTTCAAGGCAGAACAGAATAATGACATTCTCCTGAAAACATAATCTCTGAACTATTATTAATGATCTTTGAAACCTCTTGAGGGTGATTCCAAATAACTATGGCAAGGGAACCATGTTGCTTATATATAAAAATATGCACACACAACCACACATACACATTTATGTCTGCATATATAACCAGAGATATAAAACAGAAAAACAGAACTCAGAGAGTTAGAGAATTAATTTTGATATCCACAGAGATACCAAACAAATTATTGAGCTATCCACTTCTAAGCATCTTGGAGATAATTAAAATGATAACAAACAGCTACTACAGATTTATCAAAACCAAATCATGTCAAATTAATGTAATTTTCTTTTTTTACAGGGTAACTGGTTTAGTGGATAAAGAAAAGGAAAAAAATGTAGCATATTTTGACTGTTACACATTTCTATCTGACATTGTCTCAATGTAAAAAAGAAAACATCAGTGCAGATAAAATCACTGTGAAGAGGAATGGAAATAAATATTGATTTAGAAGAATACATTTTCAAAAGGTAGTTATCAAATAAAGAATATTTTGAGATATGTATCACAAAGATATGATGGATCCACAGTCAATATATTCATTAACACTTGTGGTCAAATAAGAAAGACAAAAAGTTTTGCAGGTAACACATAAGGAAGGGAGTGGACACTGACTGATGGAAGCAATGTTCAGAAATCAATATGATTAAATACTCCAAAAGCAAGTGCAGAAAGTACTCCTTGGGAAAAAGGAAACCCAAACTCACATCAAAGGTGGAAACCAAAATGGAAAATAACTTTCAAATATCAAATAAAAGACTTGGGTAATTCTGTGGAATTAAAATAAGAATGCAGTGTTGCTGCAAATAAGAAAGAATAATTCTAGGTTGTATTCAGAACTCAAAAACAGAAGACATGGAGGTAATTATTTTGATAAACTTGGCACTGGTGAAGCCTCTGGAAGAATACTGTGTCTCATTCTGGCTTTTATATGCATATTTACAGACCCACTAAAAATGAATTTGAAGAGGGGCAAAATGACTCATAAGCTGCTTAGAAAATGTAACCAATGAAGAATGATTGAAAGAATTGGGTTTTTTGCTGGAATAGATAAAGCTGAGAAGTACAACCAAATGTTTGCAGAGTCTTGTTATAGAGTAAAGAGCTGTCTTCAAAGCGACCTGCAGGAAGGGCAAGAAAGATGAAGGACAAGGATAAAGTTTAAAGATACAGCCATATTATCCTTTAATTCCTTCTCCTCAGTACTGGTGAGTTCACATGTGAAGTACTGGGTCCAGTTCTGAGCTCCCAAGGACAAGAGAGAGACGCAATGACTGGAGGGAGTCCAACAAATGGCCATGAAGGTGATGAAGGGGCTGGAGCAGCTCTCGCAAGAGGGGAGGTTGAGAGAATTGGGACTGTTCAGGCCAGAGAAGAGAAGGCTCAGGGGAAACTCTCAAAGTCTATAAATACCTAGAGGGAAGGTACAAAGATTCTTTGCTAGGATTGGAGTGGTCTTCAGTGGTGCCCAGTGACAGGACCAGAGGCAACAGACTCCCAGTGAAAAACAGGAAGTTTTCTCTGAACATCAGGAATCAGCATTTCTGCTGAGGGTGCACTGTT
Organism: Illadopsis cleaveri; assembly: GCA_013399915.1. Lineage (NCBI taxonomy): Eukaryota > Metazoa > Chordata > Aves > Passeriformes > Timaliidae > Illadopsis > Illadopsis cleaveri. The sequence goes on along the minus strand of VXBB01017781.1, from coordinate 349,001 downwards.
ACAGGTGGCCAGAAGGGTTGGGAGTCTCCACCCTTGGAGATATTCAAAAACCTATCTGGGAATAGCTCTGTGTGACTGGCTCTGGGTGAGTCTGCGTGAGCAAAGGGGTTTGACCAGGTCACATCCAGAGGTCACTTCCAACCTCAATGATTTTATGATTCTAGAATTCTGTAGAAGTAATGATTCAAGATGTTGAAGTTGTTTGTTCTGGCCCATTAGAGTGAGAAATTAGAAAAATCAGGATTATAGATAGAAATTAGATAAATATTGCCCAGTCCCACACCCTATAATGATTTAAAAACTGTAGAAATTACTCTGGAAATTATACAAAATCTACTAGGATAATATGGCAGCTATGTACAAACCATAGGTGCAAACAGCAAAGTCACTGCTTCAGGTGGTGAACTGTAAGAACTGCAACATTCTCCTCTGAGGATTTTTAGCAGAAGACTGAAACAACATTTCTGCATATTGGTCTAGTCTCTTGGAAATAAAAATAAAAACTAAAAACAAAACAAAACAAAAAACAAAAAACAAAAACAAAAAAACAAAAAACAACAACAACAAAAAACAAAACAAAAAAAAACAAAACCAAAACAAAACAAAAAACCCACAAAAAACCCCAAAACAAACAAACAACAACAACAACAACAACAAAAAAAACACAAAAAAACCCAAAACAAACAAACAAAAAAAAAACCACAAAAAGCCACGCCACACAAACAACCCGCCCCCAAAACTCATTTCCATTATGGCTGTTCTGATTCTACAGACTAAAGACCACGTTCTCACAGAGCACAGTAACAACACCAGTGTTCCCAACATTCTCTGGTTTAAATAAAATCCCAAAGATTTAAGAAAGTGTCCCAGTACAGTCACAAACTCCATTAAAAATGCAGACATACAGCTTTGTAATTCCTAGGGTAAATTTTCTAAGGAAAGCAGCATTTTACATGCATCCACTTTAGCACACTGTTTGACAAAAGAAGTCTTAATGATTATTAATGCTGTTTCTGCAGTAGCATGTTTTGCAGACACCTCGCATGAGCACATTTAAATGTACTGCTAAAGATCACTAACATAAAAAAGTATTTTTTCAAAGTAACAAAGGCATATATTAAGTAGGATTCAATGGATTAGACAAAAATATGAGCTACAATAAAGCAATACATAACAGCAATCACAATATAATTGCTCAGGTGCAAAATATATAATATATATGATGAATAAAATCATATGAATAAAAAAAACTGGAATGATGCCGCAAATGTCACTGATGACTAGAAGTTATATATCAAGATGATAGCAATTCATAAGCTACTAAAACCTTCCTCTTGATTAACTATATTTCATTAGAAAGCCATCAGTCACTTCCAGTTGAAACTATAAAAGATGATGCTGTGATAAATAATTTTTAGAAGAAATTCCAATTACCTTGGAAATTAATTTACTTTTATTTGCAAGAATTTAGGATCCATAATTTTAACTTCAGTGTTTCAGTTGCCATAACAACTTTGTACATTTGTTCCTAGTTCATTTATGGGCACATCATTTTTTAATTTGATTGCATCATTTGATAGATAAGACAGTTTAATGCAGTTTTTAAGCTAACTCATTTAAACTATTTGCTGGGGGATTGCTGGTTATTTCTGTTCCTGGTAAAGCTCATAATCAGGCAGAGTTAATTTAACAGAAATTATATGCAATGATAATCTTTCCCAGTAAAATCTGTTCAATAGACAAGACCTATTTAATACAGACTCCTTGTTCAGATGAGCAGTAGTAGCTGTGTCATCTCCTGTCTGTGTATTTTGTTTTACTCATGAATACCTGAGAACACTCAAAGATCTCAGAGTGGTGGGAGTGATCCTGCAGTATTTTCCCACCAAGGTCACAAAGGTCACATGGGGAATTTATTCAGATGTTTAATGCAGCAACTAAAACTGCAAGTTTTGCAGTTGTACTGAGGACTGGTGATGACAATGGTGGGATGTGCAGTTATTTTACTTGGAAATCAGAAGCCTCTTTCATTCTACACTCACTGCCTTAATCTTCCAAGTCCTGCACTGGCTTTTGCTCTCCTCTACATGCATTTGCCATCAACTGTGATGTTCAAAACAGGACACTGTAGCACAGTGTCTGCACAGGGCTGAACTGCCCTGTTGGCGCACTCTGCTTACTTCATATGCAGCTTGGGGGTGGAGCAGGGCCTCTAGGTTTTTTGAAAGAGACTTCAAAAGTGTAGAGCTACTAACAGCAAAACCTAGGATTTGAATCCAGGTCGGTTGAGGGCCCCACATACAGGTGATTTGGGCAATGTCAAGGCCTCTCTCTTGGATAATATGTCAAAATTTCTCTGGAGAGCACCTAAGCAAAGCTGATCAAGCATGCACCCAAAATTCTTTACAGAACTAAACCTCAGTAGCTAGCAATGAGTATATGATCAAGCTGGTAAAGGAAACCACACTACCAGAGCTGCTAGTTAATTATTTTAACAGTTCTTTCTCTCTGCTTTTAAATGGAAGCGGTCACAGAGCTTTGTCAAAAAATTATATTTATACCTTGTTCCACATATGAGGTCTCCTTTCCAGTAGTAAATCATATTAGAAAGAAATAGAATGAACAGTGAACTTATCGTACTGTCAAAATATTTTTTAACTCTCAGACCTCTCTGCTAATTTTTATAACACAATTGCAATTTCAGATTAAATACTCAATCTACCTTACAGTTCACTAGATATCAAGGGCCATTTACATTAAAAAACCAGCATCTTTCTCAGTTGTCTTCTACATAAAAGGATTAGTTAGGAGTTTCTTGTCAATTTATGGTGAGTTCAAAGAGCTGAGTCCTTTGCTTCACATAGACCTTTACTACAAATGATGACAATATCCCTGAAAATGCAAATCAATGTGACAATCTTCTTTTTGTTCTGCCTGTTGTAGTTCATATTATTACAGTGTCTTTGAACACACAGCAAGACATGCCAAAATCTGTGTAGAAACTACCCAGCTGAGGAGTAAAGTGATGAGCTGGTGGCATGGAAGGATGTACTTTAGTGTAGCCACTGCCAACAGGTAGTGCTCTCCTTAACTCACAGGAATAACGTTACTAATGAAAGAACTGCCAAGGAGATATGGGTTGGCAGAGACAACCAGGACTATGTACTACAGTGATATTTAAGGCCTACTATTTTCAAAAGAGAAATGACAAGTGAATCTTTATTAGGTAAGTTTTCCTTCCAACAGTTGTCTTTGCTTCCATTTCACCATTGTAAAACCAACAAAAACTTAGAAAAGTCAGAGGGTTCTTTCTGGTAAGATGGATGAAAGTAATGTGAGATTCAAGCTGCAGTCTGTTACACATCAAGATTATAATTCAGCATATTTTTCTAATTCTCCAAAAGAACATAACAGAGGTCACATTTCAGTGGCCTTCCTAAATTGCAACTACAGAAATGATGAATGCTTCCATGTGCAAAAGTAGACACCTGCCTATATAAAGCAACTGCACATAAAAAATGCTTGTGTATACAGGAGATCATGTGCAAATATGCTGAGACATTTATAATTTAAATGCCTTAAACTACAAACACATGCATATACTTAATGCACTAAAGAGAAGAGTAGGGTTTCCTGGTTAGGCTGGATTTTTTTTGGTTTTGGGTTGGTTGCTTTTTTTTTTTTTGGCTGCCAAAGTGAAAAATGAAGGGAGGAAACAATTTAGTTGAAATTGAACCAAAATATGTTTTTTCATTGTTTCCTGCTCCCATAAGCTAATAATTGCCATTCATTCATTAATGCCAGAACATCTTGATTTTAGCTCTTTTGGGGAAAAAGAACAGAAATGAATGCTTAGGTTCTGAGAAGTGCTAGGGAGGAGTGGAATGAGGGTGTTTCCACTTCATCCAGGAGCTCAGTGGCTCCACTATAGTTATGAATTACATCCAACATTTTTTCCCATCTATTTGATAAATTCCTGTCCAAGAACAACCTTTTAACACATACGCTGTTTGGAAAACATTGCAGATTTACTGCCTAGCCTAATGTCTTATGCAGAAGTAAATACAAGGTGGACAGGGAACAAAATTGTTTAAAGAGAAACATATGACACTGCAAAGGACAGCTTTTTTTTTTTTCAACTCTCTGTCTACATCTTACTTATAGATCAAAATAATCTGGGATACTTGCAAAATTTTATAATTCTTCAGCTAATAATCTCTTTCCTATTCATATATTTAAAAAGCAATTCTTGTCACAATTAGAAATTCTTCATTCAGACTTCACCTAGCAGAGCTAGAGTTAATAATCTACAGTCATCTAAATTGTGGTTCCTTCATTCTGAGAGCAAAACATAGTTCAAGGTCCCAACCAAAAGTAAATGAAGTGTTTAAAAAATTTGGTTGTTGGCTAAGTCTGTAATGGTTATTTATTAGAAATAGAAACTAAAATGGAAGCATAGTTAGAGGACCAAAGCTTCAGGCACTCACTCTGTGATAAGAGCTCAAAATTACACAGAGTCTACTCTGAATGAAAAAGTCACATCACTGTTTTTCTGTCCTCTCCTCCTGTAAATAGGGACAAGGTGATAACAGATTCTTACAGAACATGAATTTCTAAACTTTCAGTTCCTCTTATTATTATATATATTAACAGATCTGTCCTAAAAATGTATTAAATACGAGCTATAATGTGACACTGAAAGCATCCTATCCTGTGCTTCTGACTACTATATGAAACTCTAAGGAAAGAAATTTAAAAAACTAAACTTTACCCACTAAACTTCTTTTGAGCAGAGGGAGAGGTCATGACTCCAAGCTCATGAGAGCTCATGAGAGCTCATGACTCCAAGGTCACAAGTTGATGGTGACACTGCAATGCTCTGACTTTCTCTGCTAACAACTGTGTCCACAAAGAGGACAGCAAGAGCATTAGACTTGCTACTAAACAGAGATCTGTAATCTGCATTAGCTGATATCTAGATTAGATTGGAATAGAGGAAGCAGTTTGCTTTTCCAATGCTTTTTTCACCACGTTTCCTCTATCTTCTCTCAGATATGTTTCTTCTCATGCAGAGAGCAGAACAACCATTTCATAACTGAGCAATGATTCTCCTACAAGACATTAACTAGCTGAAAAGAAAACCTAGAATTTGCCTTCAGAAATCAGCTATTCTCCTACATAATGAGGCTTTATCTACCTTTTATCTACATTTTGTAAGTGTTGCAGTATGAGAAAGTCAGTAGAGAAGAATTCCAAACACAGAGAAGTACCTCCACCTAATAAGATATTCAAAGAGAACATAAAAAAGGAGTATGCTGCCATGTGTGACAATAAGCTCCACAAAACACATATAATGCTGTTATTGATGTTGTTAAAGGTGAGGTTGACATTCCTAGCAGAATCAACAGTTACAAAAATCCATCTGGCTCTACCTTATATATAATACCAGTTAATATTAATCTGGTTTTGAGTAAGTTTAAATTAGACTATCTTCCTGTTTCCATTATCACCCAGGAACCCAAAAGGAACAAAACAACGGGCATTCAACACAGCAAAACATGTATGCAGGAATTCTGCAGTTCAGAGATGCCATAAAGTTCCCAGCAGCATCCAAAGTTGTAATGCTATGAAAAATTACAAAAAATAACCCTCTGGAAAAAACACAATTACCCACAAGGAAGATTTTCTTTCTACCTGACATAAGGAAAAGAATGTATTTTATGTAACCTCTTATTGGCCTTTTAAAAGGGGCTATTGACTGTGGCACCATGGTTATTGTGCCTACTGGATTTACACTGCAATCTAAATAATCTGGTTTGGGAAATACTCTCTGAAGCTGAGATGTGATTTAGAAGCAATTTCAACAGGTTTGAAACTTTCATTATATTAACTATTTCCTCTGGAGAGGAACATCAGTATTTCAGACACACAAAATTTCTTCCTTTTGCACTGAGTTAGGCAATTGCTCAATCTAGTATTAGCAAGTAATTTTTCCCAACTAAAAATACTGTTCAGTATAACACTGGGTTGCAGTAACTTTTGTTGTTATGAATTTAGAACAAAATAAAACCTACTAGTCCATGCAGTATTTTGATGAAAATATACTAGTTGAGAAAATTTCTTAACAAACCTTACTTATTCATTTAGCAATAAATACTGTATTTGAGCTCCTCATTTAGAAGGTGACTTTTACACAGATCAAGTTTCCTAAAATTTATGAATACTTTATTGCTCATCTTTCCTAAACTTCTAACTGGGTCTCTTTAGAAATGGAAATCTAGACAGATTGAAAGCAGAATGAGTTTCCTAAAATTTTTGAATAGTTTACCACTAAAACTCCTAAAAATCTTAACTAGGTCTTTTGCAGAGCACAATGGAATAAAATATATTTTCCTTGGCATTTGTATGTACACATCTTGAATATTGCAGGAGATTTCGATGAATGATTTAGATGAATGTTGACTGACAGATGACAACTGAGTTTTACCAAAACTTTTGACAAGTCAACATTCAGTTTTCCTCTCTGTTTTGGAGAAAACACAAAACTTTGAAATGAAAACTTGAGGCAACCAGGTTCACGTTTTCCTGTTTCTTCAGTAAAGTTTACTAGACCACTTCATTTTGGAATGGAAAACAGACATGAGTGACGTTCCTTAGGGGTCAGTATTGGGACTAGTGCTGTTTAACACCTTTGCCAGAACATGGACAGTGGGATCAAGTGCTTCCTCAGAAAATCTGCCAATGACACCAAACTGCGTGGTGCAGTCAACACACTGGAGGGAAGGGATGCCATCCAGAGGGATCTTGAAGGCTTGAGAGGTGGGCCTGTGTGAACCTCATGAAGTTCAACAAGGCCAAGTGCAAGGTCCTGCACCTGGTTTAGGTCAACCCCAAGCACAAATATGGGCTGGGTGGAAGAATGAGTTAAAAACAGCCCTGATGAGAAAGAGTGAGGGCTGTTGGTTGACAAGAAGTTCTACATGAGCCAGCAGTGTGTACTCACAGCCCAAAAAGCCAAATTTGTCCTGAGCTGCATCCAAAGCACTGTGGGCAGCAGGGCAAGGGAGGGGATTCTGCCACTCTGTGCACTCTCATGANCTGCATCCAAAGCACTGTGGGCAGCAGGGCAAGGGAGGGGATTCTGCTACTCTGTGCACTCTCTTGAGACTCCACCCATAGTGCTGCATCCAGCTCTGGGGTCCCCAACACAGGAAGGATGTGGAGGTGTTGGACCACGTCCAGAGAAGCTGCAGATACTCCATTCCTGGAAGTGTTCAAGGCCAGGCTGAACGGGGCTTTGAGCAACTTATTCTAGTCGGTGTCCCTGCCCATGAGAGGAGGGGTGGAACTAAATAGTCTCAAAGGTCCCTTCCAACCCAAACCATTGTGTGATTTTATGATTCTGTGATTTTGGATAAATAAGGACAGAACCGGAATTCAAACACAAACCAGTTACAAGTCTGGTCAATATTCCAGACACCATGCTGGAGAATGAGAAGTCTCTTACACAGACTGACTTCAGTGGAACCAGGATTTTACCATAACTTTCAGTACCTGTAAAATATTCTTTGACTCTTTTGTGAGTTTATTCTAGGAGCTTTAAATGAAATACTGTCTGTTCCTTAATTCTGCTGTACATTTTTTCAGTTATTACCTTCCCACTTCAGAATTATGCTATCTCTCCTAATTTATGCAGATTTTGACATCGCACTCTATTCAAAGTCTTTATTCAAGCACATTCCACATCAAAGGAAGAAAATCAAATTCCCATAATAGTAAAAAATGTCAGACCAGGTCCTTGGCAATGGATTTGGGGATTCCTGAAGGTGAAAGACACTACTAATTTATTTTCATTACCATTTATAAGTTCACCTTACCATGTTCTACTTGGAAGAAAATTCTATCTAACAAAATGAAAAGATGGCATAGTTGATTTCTGGGTTTTTTTTTTACAGGGAATGTATATTTCTCAAAAGCAACAAATCACTGTAGATTAAGTCAAGCCAAATAACTTAGTACAAGAAGAAGTTTTCAGGAAAAAATGAACTAATTCAGACAGAATGACAAAAGGTCTGGACATAAAGTCAGACAGAGCACCACTGGGCTGACAACATCACCCTGAAGGTAAAACACAGTCAAAAGCAGTGGGAGAGACAAGGAGGTTGATACAGTATCAACCGTGAAACATACATTGCAGGTTTATTCTTCTCATTGTCTTCAGAATCTGGTAGGAAATTTGCATGTGTCTTCAGGGCCAGTTTGTGCTGTTAAATGTTTGATGCCCTCCATGCTCAGTAAAACTAGCTAAAATGTAACATCCTTCAAGCCTGGCATTACACACTAGAGTCAGACTCTTGCTGTGTCAGAGACTGTCCAAGGATGTGATATGCCTCACAACTGTCTCCAATGATTGAGGACTGAGACCCCAGACTTTGAAAGGAGCCCCTGGCCTGGCTGAGGTGGAATGTTTTGCTAAGTCTCAGAGGACTGGTATGCAATCTCCATGAGAACGGAGTGCAAGAACAATGGAACTGGTCACAGTGGACTGAGCCAAGCTTTCTAGTCCGAACGGGTCTGTTCGTACCANGAGGACTGGTATGCAATCTCCATGAGAACGGAGTGCAAGAACAATGGAACTGGTCACAGTGGACTGAGCCAAGCCTGCTAGTCCAAACTGGTCTGTTTGTACCAGAAGTATAGCTTGTAGCTTGTTCCTGAGCATCCAACCTCGACACAGGTGATTCTTTGGCTCTGTGCCCCTCACTTTGGTTCATGCCTTGACTAACCTATGAAAATGCTGGAGACCCCTGCTCACTTCTGTGTACATCCCACTGGAGAAGTTCGCGTCTATAGGCATCTTCAAGCCTTGAGGACTCATCCCTCCACGTTGGTAGCTATAATCCCCTTCCCCTCCTTCTCTGTCTTTCTTATTATTCTTAATTTCTTTCCCCACTATCGCATTTGTCAGCACTAAATAAAAGTGCATTTTTGATTGAGTAAACTGAGTTTGTCCCCCGTTGTGTCTTTTGCACTCTGAGATCCCTAAAACGAACCATCAGGTTCTCTGTATACATTTGCGGACCCTGACACTGTGCCTTTAGAAATATACAAGTCACATGATGCTTTTTATGTTAATCTGGGCTCATGTACCAAACCTAACTGCAGCTCTATGTATTTTAGATAGATGATTTTAGAAAGGTATTATGCTTTACAAGAGCACTTTAGCCCATTCAGCCAGATAATTAAGCACATCTTCACAGAATCACTGTTTTTAATGATACTTAATAAGAAAAAAAACCACCAAGCCCAGAACATCCAGTCACCACACATCATTTTATCTGCCAGTAAGTACAGTTTGGGATAAGCTTTTGATCCGTCTACTTTTACTGAAATCAATGGAAATCCCTCATTCAGAGGCATAAGTGCCTCCATGTGGCATATATCATACCATAAATAAACCTGTATTTGAGAGAAGGAGAAGATGATGGGATAATACTGTTCTTCTCAGGTCACAGATGGAGTATAATGGAGGATAAACAGGGCAGTGGAGAAAGAGAGAAATAACCAACAGACCAAACTCCTCTCTGTGCAGCGCAGCGCTATGGACTTGGCACAATGCTTTGAAGCACATTGGGTAGCATTTCTGTTTTGCTGAGGGTCCTTTATACACTGGGCTATTAATTCATTTTTCCCTGGGGAAAATGCTACTGCTACATGTCAAAGACAGTTCTATTTGCAACTCATAGGAGAAAAAGCTTGTCACCAGCACACTGAGCACCAATGTAAAAATCACAAACTGGTGCAATAGGAGCACACACAATAACCTGTGTGCATTGATTGCCCAGAGTGCATTCCCCTTTCTGGCGGCAGGCAGCACGTACCTTTCTCCCTGACTGGACAGGTGTTTTTTACTCTCAGACACCTCTAAAACACTGGCATTTATCCTAGAGATGGAGCAAAATGGGCAGCTCAGATACAGATGTCCCTGATCCTTTGGAAAAAGACAGATAAACAGGATAACCAATTCTGAGTTGCAGAATTTGGTTATTTTTAACTCTATTCACAGCATCTGCCTTTGTCACTGCACAGAATAAAAACAAATACTTGATAGTACAGTGCTTGGTTACACAAAGTACTGCAGTGCTATTTACCAAGATGACACTATAGTTATTTACACTGTGAAGACAAGAGATGTTTAACATTTTTGATGTCTGACTAAAAATCTGTAGAAAACAAACAAACAAACAAACAAAACCAAACAAGAGGAAATAGTTATCTTTTTCCTTGCATCTTTCAGATGTAAAGCAGTCCTATTATTCCACTCTCCCCTGTGGTAACATCACAAGATTTCATTTGAACATAATACTTCTTTAAAATCTGAAATACTGCAGTCAGATGATTTCAAAGACAGATTACATACCAGGGAGGTTCAGACACTAGTGTAAGGGTCTGTGTGACTGTGAGAAGCAAAAGCCACTGACTCAAGGACCATCTCAAACATGTACAGCTGAAAATCTATGCAAATGCATAAACAGAGAGAGCACTGAAAACAGAGGTGAAACCAAAACCTTACGTCATGACCAGTGTCTCATCTCCAGGTTCACTAAGTAATCCATCTACAAAGACAGAAGTGCTGGTAAAATTATGTGTGCTCCAGGTCTGGCCTTCATCTATGCTGAACCTGTAAAAAAGCAGAAAAGGCTTTCTTTTACAAGTATTGGTATACAAAGCAGAATGCACTTTAAAAAAATCCTCTCACTACTAAAACTTAGCATTTTTGATCACAAAATACAGTATGCCTAGACAGTGCATGATATTAATGTGATCATCTTCTCAGCAACTTATCCAGGGATTCCCATCTTTATGAAAAGGTGTAATAAATTTTCCACAACAGTAAAATTCCTCAGGCCGATTAAAAACTGAGCTCTGTCAACAAACTATCTTGCTACCTTGAAGATTCAAAAGCAAGTTAATTCACATTTCATCCTCCCTAGTAGTCTCTGAGCTATAGACCTGTTAAGCACAGGCCAGTGAAACATGACAGGCCAACTGCTAAAACGTGGGAGGTGTACTAACTCCAGGCATCAGTATGAGGATGGCCCTTCTTGGCTGCTACCATCCACTTAAACATCTGCAAAAGATACTGATGAATCAGCAAAACGTGCTTCAAAACATATTTCAAATGCGCATCCAAAACTTAGAAGTCCAAGTCTCTTTTTTTCTGTACATTTCCTCCAGGTCTTTTGGACAGTAGGTTAATGATGGTTTTCAGTCCAGATAACCAGGTACAGAGCCTAGCTCCTACTCATGTATATAACACAATTCTGCAAAAATGAGCCAATTCACAAGTGATAAAGATGTCTTATCGTTTTTTTATGCTGAAGATTATAGTTCTGTGCCATTACACAAGGTTACCATGTTTTGCTGCACTATCATGCAGTTTACAACTTGATACTTTATAACAAAATGCTTTGCAACAAACCTTTCCTGCCAAACAGGCTGAGAAGGCCATTTTCTGCATTGTCACCATATGAGAGGATCTATGCACACTGCAGTTAATCTGTGCATGAATATCTCAGATGAGCTGTGATTCTGGCACACCAAATTACACGGCACATAAGCGCAAATAAGTCCTTTGCCTGTTGGCTCCCAAACTCCACATTAAATTGCTCTTGCCAGAGAAACTCAGGGCTATTCTCCAATTTCCCTATGGCCCTTGGAGAGGACAGAGATTTTACAGTATCAATGAACTCTCCTGACTGCACATCTAAGCCACATATGCAGCACAGGCTGAGCAGACACGTACTGCTGGTGTCAGCCAGCAGTAGATAAACAATTATGCTGAACATGGCTTCTACTGTAGAGTTCCAGAACAGTCTTTTAAGGAAAAAATGCCTACACTGATGCAAGAAAATGTTATTATGATTAATGCATGATGCCATGGTACCTTCAGTAATCTTAAAGTAAACATCCAACTGCATTTTGTTGACTCAATGAATGCTAAATTAAGCTGACTCCACCTGCATTTCATACATGATCACATTGAAATGCTTATCTTAAACTCTGAACTTTGAGGTCTTGAATACACAACAGCTCTACTCTAATTGACTGTAGAATTACTTGAGTATTTTCAGAGGGATAGAGGTGTCTTTGATAGCCACAATAACTCCACCATGGTCCAAGTACAAGATATGGTGCTCTTCTTCGAAGACCTGCAAATCAGACAAAGAAAGGCCAGCTAAGCAAATGCACAAAACAGCTGAAATAAAATGAACAAGCAAACAAGAATTAAGAGACTTATGTTTTATAATGTCCACACTTCAAACTCAAAAGGACATAAAAGTCAGGTTAACTCTTACATTTCTCTCAGCTGTAAAACAAAAGAAAGTTAAGCAGCTGAATCAGAAAATGTTCAGGTTCAAATCACAGTCAGATTAAACTGCCTGAAGTGATTTTAGCCCAAGCTCATCTTTCTCATAGTATGCATTCTGCATTCCTTCCTGTTATATATCACCAAGTGACCCATCACCTTACTTTGGTGTTTGCCATATTCTGTGCATCTTGCAGAATAAAATGCTTTGTAGTTTCATTCTAAGAAAAAAAGGAAAAGGACTGCTATCTGTGACTTTCTCACATATTCCCCAGAACCTACAGATTGTGAAATAATTGGTGAAAGCATGTTTCCCACTTTTCCAGGGTCACTGAGTTTAAGTTCAAATATTACATGGTGTCCCATGGAGGCCACTGTGAGTTTGGAACCAAGACATATGTAATATTGATTAAATGGTATAAAGGATTAAAAACTGGATAAATTATTTTAATTCCTATTCTAGAGGTTATCAGCAGTGCAAAAATAAAAGCACAGGTAGATATCTTTCCCGTTTTACATCTACAATCTGTTTTAGGAGAGAATTTATTTCTGCTATTAACCTGTGAAAGTTCATTTAACACAAGACGAAGTGATACGTGAGAATTATACACACTTAGCATTTATAGACAAACATGCAGTCTCGTGTATGCTTTGACCAAGCAAAGAAGAAAATGATAAAGGTTAGATTGACTTTGCCTTGTAAATAAAACCAATACTGATAATATTAAATTTTATTTCTTTGGCAAAACTAAATGTTACATTTAGAGGAATTCACAGCAAGACTGAACCAGACCTGAGGTGAAAGTATCTTAGAGTACACTCACAATTACTTCAACAATAGCAAGCATTTAATTTGAGTTGAGATCTCAGTCTTCCTCTCATCTAGTAAGAACATATTTTATGGGAATCCTAGGGCTTCAAGTGTCTGATCAGTTTTTCAGTGTTGCCAATTTACAGGCATAACCCTGATATGAGGCATTTATAGTCTGATCTACTCATTCACCCAGCTGTGTATTTCTGAAGAGAATTCAGTGAAGGACAGACATTAATTTTAGACACACTTCAAAAGGATGAGATCAGCTGGAGTCAGATAAGCAAGCAGAGTTTTGATCCTCCTCTAAACTTTGTTTGAACTTCCCCACAAACCAAAATGCAACAGTATGTGCTGGGACACCAAGTCTCCCAGAGCTTCACCACTGAAGATGAAGGAAGCTGATATCTGCACCACTTAATGTAAATCAGCCTTTCTCAGAAAAGCACCATGGTAGGTCTTCACAAACCATTTTAATAATCCTGCTTTAACACACTATAAAGCACAGAGGACACATTTCAGGCATATTAATGCTGTTGTTATATCATGCTCTTCTTAAGCACACTTAAAACTTTTTATAAACAAAATGTATGAAAGCCTTATGAAAACAATTCTTCATCTTCAATACATTGAAAAGAATGAACAGTTTCATGCTGTTTATCACAGAAGTAAATATTTATCTCTACTTTCTGGTAACAAAACCAAGATAAACAGTTTGCAAAGGATCAAGGCAAAGGTGGTCCCAGTGTGAGAGATGAACTTCAGACCTAGGAAGATGAGATATGTGAGTTCACAGCAAGCCAGAATTCTGATATACATCTCTCCACTAACTAAAGCAAGCAATAAATCTATTCTGATCCTTACTAGTAGCCAGCCACTAGAGAATAAGATTTTTATAACCCATTTCTGTAATTTTATGTGCACGTTTTGTGCTTTATAATCACAATGTCAGCTTCTATTCTATCCTCTTCCTACGTCTGTCCCAACAACTTCAGCAGCTATTTCAGGTCAGAATATCTGCTGCAAGAAACTGGGACTGCTCCATGAAATCAGTGAGAGCATATTTAAGTGGTCCTAGAGAAATATATGCCATACAATTTTACTTTGCAATACAGAAGTTGCAAAAATAAACAAAATTTCCTGAGATTACTTTTTTCTTTCATCAGGTTATATCCATTACTAAATTTAAATCTGGAAACAGAAGCTTTTCTACACAGAATGAGCCAGCTGGACCTTCTCAGGGTTGAGAGGCTGGAATTACATCCTTTTTTGTTGTGCTTAGAAATGTTAACATCTATCTCCTAAGATGCCTGCAGAAAAACATGTATTCTCACTTAACTGAAGGTTTTTCAAGTTGCTTTGATACACAAGGATTTGACACAGATAAATAATATTCCAACAAAAGACCCACCAGACTAAAGCTCCAGAGATCTAGATTTAGTTCCTAGACATCCAAAAGGCTTTCCGTGTAACCTCATTAGCTTAACTGAACCTTTTGTTGCTGCAAGAGCTACTCTGGTAGCAGATCAAATGTGAAAGCTTTATTGTTGCTGACTTTTTCCTTTTATTTATGGCTTTTTTTTTATTTTTTTTGAAAGTCAGACCTTTCTTTTGGTCTTAACTTTATAAAGACTTCGCTCTATTTTAAGTACACTGCTGTAACAGATGCTGTTGAAATAACAATGGCAGCCAGATTTATGAATGGAAATCCGTACTAAAAAAAATAAAAACACTCATATGTACACATAAACTAATCCTTAGCACTTAACAGAGTATCCCAATATTTCATGTTCATGAACATGTTTTACCATACTGTTTTCCTGGTATAATAGACAGAGAAATCTTTCAAATAAACATGAGCTCACCTTAGACATCTTCGTGGTCCACTCAGAACTTAAGTTAATGGTCGGACTTAGTGATCTTAAGTGTCTTTTCTAACTTTAATGATTCTATGGTTCTAAGCCCACATATTTCATAATGTTAAGGTGAGGTTCCTTTCTTCTACAGCCCAGTTCACGGCATGGATGTTTAAGCTACTTGCCAATCAGCTCCTAAAGCACTGCTATTTACAGTGCAATGTTGTACAGTACATAGCCACAGTTTTCAGTTTTCCTCAAACCAAGAGTGATGGTTTCAAGACATACCAACAAGCAGCCCAGCCATGCAACTGAAAGATAGAAAAAACAACTGGAACTAGCACAACTGGTATGGTAGTTATTTATAATAACAATTCTTGGTTTTGCTTTTTGTGTGAGCTGGCACAGGCAGGATGCAGGAACAACCACAAAACCACAGATGAAATGCTACACTAAATTTATTCTCATTACCTGGCCAACCGGGGGAGCCCTGAAGCAGCACCTGGGCAGGGGAGGGGACACATCTAGGGATGCAGACACTGCAGAGCTCAGTCCCTGCCAGAGGATCACCCAGCGTACTCTATTGCAGGGGTTTGCACAGGTGTAATTTACCATTGTGCTTCGTTCTTTGCAGCAGCAGCACAGGGATCCCAAGCATGTTTGATACTGTGCCCCTATCACAGGCCTATGGTATCTAAACACAGATGTTTGACTTTTTCAACACAGAAGGCCAAAAAATTACTAGCATGTATTTGGGTTCTCATACCTGAACTGCACATTATTAGATTGTGTTTACAGTTCTCTTCACCAACCTTTTGATGTTTTCCTAAACATTTCCTTTACCACCAGAATTCACTCAATTTCAAAGCTCTTATTTAGGCATTCATTTCTATCTATGAACTCTGGCTGTGTTTATAGGTAAGCCTTCCTGAACCCTTATATGACCACATCAAATGCAAGCTATGGAAGGTTTGATGTTGTCTTAGAGCACGCTGTTGAATTACAGGATCTTTGACCTTCCCCACAGTCCTATAATCTACAGTGCTAAGAACCAATACTGCTATTATTTCAAGAAAGCTTTAATTAATTCCTTGCACTACATTTTCCCGTAAGTCTCTTATGTTTGCTTTTCTTCATTCTCTGTCTCTACATGTAAGCATAGACTGCTCCTCTTCTCTGTAAACAGCTCAGCAACACCATGTGAGCTTCTGAGAAAGGTGCCAGGCCCTCATTAATGACAACCACAAAGTTTCTAAGGCAGAGACTCAGACAAAGTGTTGTGCCAAAGCACAGGATTTCACCAGCTCACAAGACCTGTAATTTATTGAATTACCTAAATTCCTGTATCACCTGACTGAAGTCTTCTCTTTTGCTGTAAGAACTCCAGCAGAGAAAGAAAATGTGCTGCTGTGCACTGGAAGAACTATTTAATCGTGAACAGTGAGGCCATAAAATACACAAAATAAGCTATAGTTTCATTCTGATCAAAAATATTAGAATTGAGTAAGCTCTTTCAAGAGCTTCATAGGAGTTTTAATCAAAGCCAGCAATGTTGTTTGCCATTTTGACTGTAACAATGAGGGATCAGTTTGTGGTTGATTTTACAGCATAATTAGGCACCTTAGGGTAAAGTTGCAACACATATCATTTACCTGTGTGTCTCTACAAATAAAAATCAGTGAAAACATAAATTTGATCTCATTCCTCTTTTCTTCTTTTCTTCACCCCAGAAAACCTAGAAAACCTTGGCAAATGCTGACAAGAAATTATGAGAGTCCTCTAAGTATTAAACAACACAGTACCCACTGTAAATCCTGGAAGGCTTTTGCATTTAAACCTATTTATTTTAGGCTAGATTTCAAGAAGGAATTTGGTATAAAATTTTATCTTTTAAACATCAAAGGACATTATCATTACAAAAATAACCCATTTCTTTTTTAAAGTACTCTGTGGAGTACTAATGACACCCTACCATAATAATATAAGAAACTGTCTGTATTTTTCTCTTTTAACCTCAAATTCCCCAAGCTCAGTAACACTACTGAAAACATTTTCACACTTAATGGTTCTAAGAAAATAACAAAATTTGATTTCAACTGAACACTACAACACTATTTTAACTGAAATGAAATTATTCTTTGAAAACACTTTGGTCCTTTGAGGATGCTTTTTTTAATCCTGGATATATATTATAAGTAGAATCTATATGATATTGTGTATTGTTGCAATATACATATATAGAGAAAGAAAACATTCCTATGCTGAGTGTATTGGGTTTGCACAGCAAGGTTTTGGGAGCAGGTTAGTCTACCAGGGTGGATTCTTTGAGACACTTCTAGAGAAGCTTTCTCACATCCTACAGCCAACACCAGCCAGCTTCAAGATGGACACGCCACTGGTCAAGCTCAGATCAATCAGCAACAGCAGTAGCACCTTTGGGATTATGTATTTAAGTGCACAACAGCAACTACAGCAGGAGCGAAGAGCTGAATATGAAAGAGGAACAGCCCTGCAGACACCAAGGTCAGTGCAGAAGGAGGGGAAGGAGGTGCTCTGGGTGTTGGTGCAGGGATTCCCCTGCAGTCCCTGGCACAAGCCCATGGTGAGGTAGCTGTGCCCCTGCAGCCCATGGAGGCCCAGGATGGAGCAGAGGTTCACCGGCAGCCCCTGGAGCACCCCACACTGGAGCAGGTGAATGACTGAAGGAGGCTGTGACTCCACAGGAAGCTGATGTTGCAGCAGGTTTGCTGGTAGGACTTATGATCCCACAGGGGACCCACGCTGGAGCAGCCTGTTCCTGATGGGCTGCAGCCCATGGCAAACACTCACTCTGGAGAACTCATGGGGAACTACAGCCCATGGAAAGGACTCATGTTGGAGAAGTTCATTGAAAGCTGTCTCCTGTGGGAGGGACCCCACACTGGAGCAGGGGAAGAGTGTGAGGAGTCCTCCCTGTGAGGAGGAAAAAGCAGCAGAGATACGTGTGTCAAACTGACCACAGCCCCCATTCCACCCTGTGTGGCTCAGGGTGAGGAGGTTGAGAATTAGTGAGTAAAGTTGAGCCCATGATGAAGGGAGAGATAGGGCGAAGGTGCTATAAGATTTGGGTTTATTTCTCACTCTGTTATTAACTGGCAATCAAATAAATATCCCCCAAGTCGGGTCTGTTTTACCCATGATGGTTATTGGTGACCAATTTCTTCCCGATCTTATCTCAACCCATGAGCTTCTTGTTACATTCTCCCACCCCTGGCCAGCTTGGGAGAGCAGTGAGAGAGAGAGAGATTGGTGGGTACCTGGCATCAAGCCAGGGCAAACCCACCAAAGAGACAGAGCAGTTTAGGAAACAATACATGAGAAAGGTGAAATGCTTTAAATGACACTAGTCAGTGGAAGAAAAGGACATCCAGAATTCAAATAGCATTACAGTTCTCTTTTTAATACTCTGGTATTTGTAGTCCCTGAATTGATGCCAAAAGACTTAAAAAAATCTATTATTTTTTGAAAATCTCTTTTCACTGTCTCAGTTTCAATGAAGAAAATGTTTAAGTAACAGCTTTCAGACTATGAAGCAGAATAATTTTTGCCCTTGTACCTAAGCCGTGTCTTTTAGCTCAGAATGTTTGTACTGCAAGATCTAGTCCAAGTCCACTTCATCATTAACATAGGAAGATTACTTAAACTATCAAAAACCTGAACAGACACTGTTTTTCGCATAAGATACTTACAAGATGTTTAAAGAGACCAAAATATTTGAACTTCAGCAGAACCTGACAGCCTGATCAATTTGAGCCTTCTTAATCTCTTAGTTTCCAAGCAAACTGGAGATAATAATACCACTTCCCTCAAAAGAGTGAGTATCTAAAGATTAGTTAAGCATTACATAATTCATCACATTTGGTACATTAAAATTATTTCCAGGTTCCTTTGATGATTTATGCTTCCTACCTGGCGCCACGTGTTTCCACAGTCAGATGTTATGTACATCTCTTCTTTATACTCAACCAGCTGGGACCCGAGGTTACCTGTCACAAAAGAGGAGAATAAAAGGGTTGCATCCACATGAGCAAGAGAGGTTGGATCTAGTCCTGATGCTAGTCTGAGTAAGAAGTTTCCAGGTCAGAGCATGAACTAAAGACAGTTGAACAGGCTTACTTCACTTCTGGTAGAACCAGCAAAATCCTTTAAAACTTTATTCTAGTACCAAAATGCAGAAGTCAGACCAACATTTTAGTTTTATTGTTTCATGCTGAAAAATTATTATGAAACAACATGTATTTAAAATGTAACTATGAAACATCCATAAACTCAGAAGCTTTAACCTTAATCATATTCTGTGAAGTGATTCACATTGAACTCAAACTGTTAAAATGAAATATTTTATCCTTAAGACTTGACAAAGTGATAGCTAGACTAGAATCTGGTGAAATTTGCAACATGAAAAGAGGGGACAGGGCTTTTGAAAAAGAGTAAATACAAAAGAATTGAAAGAAGGGTTATTTGATTTACCTAAATATTAATCAGAAAGTAACTGAATATTTTGACAAACAGCACTGAGGAGAATTCAGGTTCCTGCAAAGTTAACAGAAGTGATAAACTTGGGGAAGATGATAGCAGATGCAGTCCCAAATGCAGAGAACTCCATCTTTTAACATGCAATATTTCAAATAGCATATTATTAAACCACCAGGCAGCTTAGTGTTTTAGGGGAGAATCATTTATGGCACAATATTCTTTATAAATGATATCTCCTGGGGATTTTGACTGAAATATATGGTTTGCATGCTGAAATATATGGTTTGCATGTTTTCACAGTAGAAATAAGATGAAAATTATCAGATCCTCTTAAGCAGAAGAGACAATGAAAGAAAACACTTGAGATTAGAATAGCACAATGAAATTTCACTTGTACATTATATAAATAGCTACTTTTTAATCACTAACCAGAGCTGTTTATGCAGAGTGTGCTTACGGGTGCTAAAAGGCTCCCAAGAGGAACAGCAGCACCCACTGTCCAAAACACACACTCTATTTAGACCATCAGGATTGCATGTGCACCACTCTCTAATAGGATAACTCTACATCATTTAACCCTAAATACATCCTGGATAGGATTGGAGTATTTATATTGAATCCGGGAATTTATAGGAGTCAGTTAATTCCTTTAAATTGCATCTAACAGTTCAGAAGATGTCACTTCCTGTTCTTGGGCTTTTCTTGGGTTTTCATCTTTCCAACACACTGCACACTCATTTATCAGATAATTCAGCACATATTTAGTTGGTCATAGGATATGTTGAGTTGGAAGGGACCCATCAAGATCACTGAATCCAACTCCTGGCCCTGGATAGGACACCCCCAGAATCACATCATGTGCCTGAGAGCATTGTCCAAATGCTTCTTGAACTCAGGCAGGCTTGATGCTGTGACCCTTTCCCTGGGGAGCCTGTTCCAAAGCTCAGTCACCCTCTTGGGTGAAAATCTTTTCCTGATATCTAACCTACACCTCCCATGAATATAACCAAATAGTTCCAAAAGGAAAGCTTCACACATTAATTCAGTTATATTTTCTCTCCAAATACAGCTTTAAGATTAATCTTATCATTAGAAGGAGATATGAATGAGAAATCACCTTCTCAGGGCTGAAGGAAGGGAAGGAAGATTTGATTAACTGCGTTTAAAAAATACATTTCTTTTGCTATTCTTACTTTCCTCTGTTATAGTTTTCACTGCTCCATCACCTGCAAATGAGTATATTCTTGTGCTTCTGCAGTTAATCATAGTATTTTTTCTATAGGACAGCTGAAAACAGAAATATTTGCTGGCTAGAATCTAACATACTGCTGTCAGTCTACAATCTTCTTTACACAGATAACTTTAATGAATGCAGTGTTAGTTTTGCTCCTGAATAAATGCTGTTTATTCTACCTCTTTTCACCACTTACTGAATTCTACTTGCATGAGCAGGTCTTTATTTTGAGCATTGCTAGGGATCTGTACTTCAAAGAATTCAGTGGTAAATTGCCTTGCTAATGGAAAATTAGTCTGTAAACTAAACACCACCTACTTGTGCTTCATTAAAAAGCCTTTTCTATCCAGCTGATTTAGTAATGATATTAGCAACAGCGTTGTAATTGCAACTCTGTTAAAAGACAAACATGACTTCTAGTTTTGATTTTACCTTCACTGTCTTTTCTTGGTAAAAGAGCAAAAGGAGTTAGTGGGCTCAGTCATAATTCCAGAGACTTTTCATTCTGCCTAAACAACTGATGCCAATAGGAACAGAATCTGGGACACTGCTTTGGGAAAAAGTACTTGAGTGATGCTTGACCTTTGAAAACAGTCCATCCATGGGCCAAGGGTGGAAGCCCAGAAGTGGGGCATGCAGGACCTGCTAATTGTAGACACAATGTTTAATTGTGTCATTAATGAAGGCTGTAATTCTCATTACTTCCAGATTTTTTGGGACACACAGTTATATAACATAATTTTGCAAACTTTGTAAAACGAATTCTTCAAGCAGACAAAAAAAAAAAAAAAAAAAANNNNCAAAAAAAAAAAAAAAAAAAAACAACACAACAACAACAAAAAAAACCCCAAACAAAACAAAAAAAACCCCAAAAACAGCCAAACCACCTTTCTGTAAGGAAGGATAAAACTTCTCAGTGCTGTTGGAGTTTGTTCTGTGGGTACTGCAGACCATGGCTTGCTGAAAAAGAGCATCAGTGGATTCAGAAAGAAAAAGCAGGCGAGGCTAAAAGAAGGAAAGCTGCAGCACCAGGGGAGACAGGCAGACTCCTGCAAAGTGCAGTGGGAAGCACCCATGCAGCCAAATCTGAGATGTGACAGACAAGGAAATTTCCACAAGAACACATAGTAGTGCATAAGTTTTATAAATCACAGAAAAGTCACTCTGAAACCTGCTGGCCTCAAAAAAATAGAACTGGAATAAAACCAAGTCCTCCAAAGATCTAAGTGAACTCTCCCCACTTTTATTAGCAAAGCTTTCCATCTAACATGTGTGACACAAGAGTTGCCAGTTTTCTCTTAAGAAGTTACATTGTTTTAACTTTATTTTTCAATATGCTAATAAAAAACAGCTTCAAAGATTGGAGCATTTTGTTCTTTTTGAGATTTAAAATAAAATGCATAATTTTAGGCTCTAGCTACCTTGCAGAGTGTTGTGTTACTGGATAGGCCAGCTAACTTAACATAGTGTGTAATGGCACCCCATAAACCCCTTTACATCATCTCCAATTCACAATAAATGAAATGCAAAAAATCCTGACATTAAAAACACTGCAAACAAACAACTGCAAAGCCACAGCAGCACTCAAAGCAGAAGTGAGAAATTCTGACCTTTTCCATGACATATCTGAGGAGAATTATAAAACATATTTGTGGTAAGTGTGGGAGCCAATAACATGTGAGCACAACTGATATGGTGGTGATCAAGTGACACAAGAAGGTGAGAAAACAACAATTATGCTCAGCCCAAAACTGGAAGTCAGTAATGTTTACGTACCATTCTCACCATGTCCTGAAGTGTTTGGACTGTACCACAGCCTCCCAAATATCAGTGTGCTACTTTGCCTGGTGGGCCACACCAAAATCTGTGATTCTTATTACAGCTGTAAATATCTGCAGTAACTCCTCAGGTGTGCCATTACGGCACAGAAACTTTTCTATCATTTTAGTGGGTCTGTGTTAGATCTTGAAATCCATCTGGGGGAACAAGTAAATGTAATCTAACAAACTCCAGGCAACTCAGGTCCATACTGAAAAAGTTACTGGAATGGGTAATCAGCTGCAGCCATGTGCTGTTTTGGGCTGTGGTAGTGTTAGTTTTCTTTACAGCACCTGGTACAGGGCTCTGTTTTGCACTTGTACTGAAAAGGGTGTTGATGTCAATACAAAGATGTTTTCAGTACTGCTGGGCAGTGCTTACACAGAGTCAAGGCTTTTTTTTCTCCTCATTCTACTCCACCAGTGAGGAGGTGCGGGGTGCACAAGGAACTTGAAATGGGCACAGCCAGGACAACTGACCCCAGATGACCTGGGGATATTCCAGACCGTATGTCATCAGGTTCAGCAATAAACTGGGGGGAGGTTGGTGCGGGGACATTGCTCAGGGACAGGCTGGGCACCAGGCGGTTGGAGGTGAGCAACTGTTTTCATTTACATCACTTCTTTTTCTTGGGTTTCATTTCTCTCTGTCCTTTTTAATTTCATTACAACTTATTATTATTATTTTATCTCAGTTATTAAGCTGCTCTTATCTCAATCCATGAGCATCCTCACTTTTACCCTCCCAGTTCTCTTCCCCCATCCTCTTGAAGGGGAAGTGAGACAGGAGTTGTGTGACGCTTAGTTGCTGGCTGGACTTAAACCATGACAAGGCTATATTAGCCAAAGCTACAAATGGTACCATTCTAACAATCAGATCTGAGTGCCCTGAAAACTCCTTTGACACATGACACAGAGTGTTTGCCATCCAGTTTTATGAAATTTTGTTTGCAATATAGGAAATTCTAAAGTTTGTCTTACAATATTTTGTATTCTTTTTGTAACTAAATGAATCTCATGCGTGTGTCTTCTCCAGTGCCTGGGGGATGAACATACACCTGAATTGTCCTTAAAGACTCTCCCAAAGGCTTTTGCCACCAGCACGGCCAGGATACTGTGCTAGATGGACTGGGCCTGAGTCAGTTTTGCTCTGCTGTTACGTTCTGACACTGCTTCTATTCGGGAAGCAAAAGGAAACATTTTGGCCTGCATTTTTCAGTTTTTGATTAAAACTAGTCATTTTTCATTTCCATTCCTTGCATTCTTAGAAACTTTTTCAAACTCTGTTTTGGGATACATGAAATCTTTTTTGCTTTTTCATTTGTCCTGAGTAAAGGCTGATTTTAAGTAACTGGATAAAATCACGTGTTCCACCCATGCAGGGGTGGCAGTACCAAAATCTAGAATACAGAGGCACTAACTACTGTTCAACAGAGTTCTCCAAGCTTTCTGTAACTCTGCACATGACAGTTTAACAGATGGTACCACAGTGATGTGAAAGAAAGCCATGTTTTTCAGTGATGTCTGGCCAGCAAAGCTCTCTGGAAAGGTGGTACAGCTGTGAGAAACATAACTCTCAATACAGATCTCAAGAGAGTCAGGCATTTTGGCAGGTTCCTACTGAGTCACAAAAAATAAGGAAGATTACTTCATTTAAGATTTACCATCGATTTACATGTTTTAAGTGCTAGTTATCACTGTGTTTACCCATATTTTTATATGTGACTTTGGACACGTTTACAGTAAGAAGAAATAATCCCCATATGCAACGGTTAGATAATCCTTCTAATATGGAAAATCTTTTCCAGTCACTTAAATTTAGCATGGAGGCAGACACCTAGTCCAAAAAGAGAGATGTGCCTTGCCTGGATTACTGGTAATTAATACAGTTGTAAGATGCCTTTGGGCCATGCACAATAAGTTAAAATTTCATGGTTTGCAATCTAGTAGTCACAGTATAGAATAAACATAAAAGCAATTTGTATTTAAATCTCCCAGACACACAGTTTTGCCTGGCAAGCTGAAGATATGTTCCGATGAGGGAGTGGAGAATCAGAATTGAGGCATGTTACAAAAATTTAAAGGAATTTCAGGATGCACACTCCAAAATGTACTGGGAAATGCTCAATCATCTCCTTGTTCCCTTATCCAATTTTTATAGAGGCCTCCTAGTATGCTACTTCTGTGAAAAATGATAGAAATTCATCACAATGTATGCAATTATATTTGGCCCTGATATGACAAAAAGTAAACAGAACTTTTCCTGCACTTCCTCAATTTGTGTGAATGTGCAGAATTTACTGCTTGCTTGATTTGCCATCTGGATTGGAAGTTATGTAGGCAATTATTGTAAACTAGCACCTGAAAAAGCTACACTTCTCTAAACATTTTTCATAGAAAAGTCCTTAGCAAGCTTATAGTAAAAATTTACACATCAATTGACACACATTTCATAGCTGATGCTGTGAGAAATAGAAGTTGTTGCCAAGATTGAAATGCACAAAAATCAAATGCAAATGCAAAATCCTATTGCATTTCTTAAAGAGAGCAAAACAGTTATTTAAAATACCACTTCTGTATGCAGCTACAAAATTTAATATTCTGTCTGAACAATTTATATATAGACATAAGCTAAAAATATGCATTCCTGAGAACTCTTTATGCAAGTTTAACAGAGTGGGATTTTTTTATTTGTAAACATGAGTTTAAAAAAATGCAATTTTAAGATCTTATTAAAGATGTTAAATTTTCCC
The DNA here is from genome assembly GCA_013399915.1 of Illadopsis cleaveri. Lineage (NCBI taxonomy): Eukaryota > Metazoa > Chordata > Aves > Passeriformes > Timaliidae > Illadopsis > Illadopsis cleaveri. The sequence continues at coordinate 323,645 of VXBB01017781.1, read as the reverse complement.
AATTTTCTAGGTGTTAATGCAGTTCACCTTTTAATTAGTCCTTTTTTCAAATTAAAACAATATTCAGTAGTCTCTGGTCTCTGATTTTTCCAGCATTTTCCATATCAAAACTCTACTTAAATCATAGAATAGCTTTTGCATTACCACAAGCAGCTGTGCTGTCTAAGCTTCCTAGAAAGAAGCCAAAATCCACTTTTTAAAGGGATTTTTTTTTCTTTTTGATTGATAGGGTTCTTATGCTTAGAAATCATATTTCCAGTTCTTATCCACTTGCTTGCATCACTTTTTTCTACCCCGTGGTTACACTTCCAGGAAAAAAATTAATATTCTTTATTGTCCTTTAGTTTTTCAGCTAATGGGAGTTTTCTTGTAAATATTCTCTATTTCCATCAACTGCCAAAGAGGCCTTCTTAGCATCTGCTCACTGGTCCTGAAAATTGATTATCAGAAATGTACACAGTTGTATTACTAATGTCACTGTATAGTACTTTGCCAGAGTATTAATATTTCCCTCTCTCTGTTGGCAATTATTTACCTATTTCACCCTGAAAAAAATTTTGCTTTTTTACAGCACAAGGCACTGATGGTTCCTAGACATGCTGTGATCACCTGACATTCATGGATCTTTATCATCTTCAGTCATTTCCAGAAGATGTGCTCTCCCTAAATCTGACAGTAAAATTCCAATAGTGTGTGATGTGGCCCAAATAATCTGATTCCTGGATGTACTAAGAACCTAATACTTATGTTGATTTGTATAGGATTATCAGGTTCAAGGATCAGGCCAAAGGAAATTCAAGCTCACTCTATGTAAAGCATTTCTGATAAGAAGTGTAAGTTTACAAGGGTATCAGGTTTGCCAGATAAGACTGAACACATGCCCTGAATTCAGATGACCTGGGCATCCAAATAATGTAAATGCTAGTCAAAATCAGAGTTGATTCAGGTCATCTTTAGGCAAGGGGATGCAGTTGCTCTACACTACTTCTAAGGCTCCAAAATAGATCCCTTTGGTCTGTTTTCAGCTACAGAAGCTTTTCTTCTATCAGAAAAAGGAGACACTGCACCCTCTTGGGCAAATTTTTCCCACTTTCACACGACCCCTCCCAGCTGTTTAGGTAGCTAAAAGCAAGGTGGCTTGCAATTGAGCAAGGGTGCCTTCTACCATTCCCATTACATTACTGGTTGCTCCACAAGCAAGTCAAATTCAACATACGAGTTCAGTTCTTCATGATATCAGGATGTAATCAAAACTCTCTCCTGATCCCGTTGAGGAAAGCCATTGACAAGTTTTCTACCTGGCAGAGTAACTCAATGTCACAATGATAAAATGTCACCCCATTCAAGAAAGGAATAAAGGACTAAATACTCTTCTACAACCTGACCTCCCTAATGATGTCTCAAAGAACAGTGCACTTAAAAAACATCTACAAACCCCAAACAAAAGAAAACAATCCAACATCTCAAACATCTCTTCAAAACATCAGATTATAGAGCAAAGAGAAAAGAAAAATGAAATAGGAATAATGGACTAATTAAATCCCATGGCTTAATTTGTTACTGGAAAGCATTTAAGCATGACATGATGACGCTAAAATAAGGAACATACATTTTGAGTGCTTTCATGAAAAAAGAAGACATTTGAAATGGAAGATATTTTTTGAAACATATGAATTCATAAAGTTTGACCCGAACACATATTAGAAATCTATCTATAAGGGCACTGCATGAACTCTTAGTCTCATTTGCACCAATAAAAAAAATAGCAGCATTTCACCAGGTAGGTCTGTCACCAGCAAAATACTTTAAACTCCCTTTACATTACAGAAAAATGGGAAGTCTTCAGTTATATTGAAGATTACAAGTACTGGTGAGTTGTCATTCTCTTTGAACACCAAATATTTTCACCTTGACATTCTCAGGAAACTTTCAACTTAGTAAGCTGCTTGTCAGAGACTAGTGTAAGATAAAGTAGAAGTCATTATTCATTAAAAACAGATACACTTTAATGAAAAGAGAAGCCTACATGTGTGCATTTCACCTAAATATTACCCATAACATAAGAATAAAATAATAAAATTTTAAAAAGCTATTGGAATCCTTAACACTTAGACAATTTTGAAACAAAGAAACAGAAGATTAAATAAAATGAATAGATGAATTATAAAGATACAAAGCAAAATTGAGTTATGCGAATATTTTTCTTGATGAGTTCTCCACACTACAGTGGAATTTCCTTTATTAAATTCCACTTCATAATGACATGACTCCATATGTAAGTTATAATGGAGAAGCCACAACCAGCCTTGTTCCCAACATAGTGACACATTTGCCTCTTTCAATTCTTCTCTCTTTAGGCAGAAAGGAATTAATAAAAATTGCAAGACAAATTATCTCTATTCAGGCTTAAAGAACAAAGGCTTGACCACTGTTTCCATAATTTCTTCTGGGTTATTCATGATGGTAGAGGGCCTACACATCACTTCCACAGAAAAAGAGTGCAGGACATGTCCTTCAGCCACCATCACACCTCCATAGCACACTAATGGAGAAGGAGGTACTGCACAGCAGAGCATGATGTACCCAGGTGACTGATACAGATCTGTCTGAGAAGATACAACTCTGGACCTTTCATTAACTTATATTGAATTGTTTGATCAAAAGATTCCATAAACGATTATTCTGCACGAAGGCCTTATTTTGGCATTGTTTGTAGCATGGATTCTTACAAATCAAAAGACTAGATCTACAAAGAGCCCTTGTCACATTTCAGGTCTTAAAAAGTAATATCATGCACTTACCTGCCCCCATGATGAGCCCCGGTGCAGTGTCCTTGGTGTGCACTGTGCCTGACACGTAGGGATTGTCTGCCCACCGGAGATGGAGGTGAAGGTAACAATCAGGCTTGTGGGGGAACAAGCAGACAACAGGTTTTAAAAATCACTGCTACTAGTTATGCTCCTACAATAAATGAAAGCCCAGACAGGGAGCAGATTCAGCAATGTGTCTTCGTAAAGAAAATGAATGGCTGCTTCCCATGGAGCCAAATTCCAGCCTGAAGTACCAGTCTTCACTTTATAACAAGAATCTCTGGTGATGACTGCAGAGTGTGCCACTGTCTCAACAAAAAAGATTTCCAAACTCAAAGAAGTCAGCATTATTATATAAAACCCCTTCTGATAGAATAATTGCTTAAAAATGTTAATTAACAGCAACAAGTATTGCATGTCTGTTGGTCCCAAGTAAATGGTAAAAACAACTGTTTGGGCTGAAACACCCTTTTTAGTAAAAAAGTGGTATGAAAAATAGCATAATGATTTTAGGACACATCATGTCTCCTTGCTAAGCAACTTACTGCTTCTTGCCCTTTGTGCAGTGCGCTCAAAGGTCATATTGCTCCCAGCAATGGGACCAGGAGCTCTGTCGGGAGCCAGCACTGCCTGGGAGCTCTTGCCACTGCCATCATCCCATTAATCTCAGACTGGTCTGCACCAGACCCTGCAGGCTGGAGCCCTGAATAGCCCTGAACTCTTCAGAAGGGAACCAGCAGCTCCAGCCCTCCACTTCTGCCACGTGGAGAGGGAGTAAAGCTCTGGCAGTGGCAGGACTGCAAGTATTTATTTTGCCCACCAATGCAGAGCTTTGAGTCCCCAGGAGCAGAGAGTCAGTGAGAAAAATACAAGGTTTTCAGTACAGCCTTGCAAACAACAAAATACTATAGACATTTGGGACATCTAAACAAACAGAAATAATATCCTCTTACAGAAAGAAAGGAATATTTTATGCAAGTTACCATGGTATTTATTTTCAAGCAACAGTCAGGAGTTCTCTTTAACAGGGAACCAAGGGCTACCTTGGTTTATTATAAAACAAAAATATGAAGAGCTAGAAAGAGAAAAATTCATGGTAATCTCTGTTTGACTCATGATGTGCCCCATCGATCCAGACACAAATGGCTGTCAGGATTATTCTGAACTGGGTTGTGTGGTTGGCACACAAGAGATGTATCCCTCTGTGTCAAAGTGATCTCAAATATGAAATGCAGTGCAACAGAAAGCCCTGACTATTCACTCTACACGATGGCTGGACTAAGAGCCTCATGCAATGCAAATACATTTGCCTGCTAGTTTGGCTGGTAAACTCAGCACAAAGCTCTCAGGCTGCTGAAACTACTGCACATCCTACCATGCAGATAATTCTTGCATACTTTAGAGGGAGGATACACCAAAAATAGAGTCACTTACAGGTTTGCAGTTGGTCGGTTTGCCGTTCATATCGATGTCTGGAGGGTTTAGAAAATCCCAGTCACGACCTTTGTTGTAGGTTATCAGAGTTGTAACCTTCCCATCAATTTTCTGGTTGGCCAAAAAGACTCCTTTTACACCTCTAACCTGAAGCATAGAGAAGAAGAGTTAATATCCAGCACATACACTTTTTTTTTCAACAAGGATTATCCCTGATTAGCTGCTCTTTTGTGGCTCTGAACTGTGTATCTCAGGCAGTTTCTCCTGGAAACTGAAAGGAAGGTGGATGATACCTTAAAAAAAAATATAAGGAAGGCAAAAAGATAAGAGGAAAGGGAGAAAGGGGGAAGGCAAGGGCAATTACAAACTGACTTTTATTTCTAAACGTATTTAAAAAGGATATGCAGTTCCCTCCATGTCAAATGGCTAATCAAATTGCATGTTTAATATAGCAAAACACAATAGTTTATATAGCAAAATATAAAAATTATGATACCATGGCCTCACCATTAAAATTTCACCTCTGCATTTTCTTTAAATATGGACATCTTTAAAATACTATTCTACAAATGATGTAAGCATTTTTAAACAACTATCTAACTTTCACACTGCATTTCTGTGCCCATATTATATAAATATCACACAAATAGGTTACAAAAGCACAACACAGTATCATATCCTTTAAAATAACACTGAATTGGGAAGCACTCTTGTCCTTTGCAGGAAATAAATACAGGCAGATCATCTGAGAAAGAAACATTGAGGGCTGGATTACCCTCTCAAGCATTTGAAATGCTTCCACACTCCAGTTAGCCACCCTTCCTCACCTGTTTAACCTCTGGAGAAAAAATAATAACAAAAAAAATGACCCTCTTCTCTTGGGCTGTTATTTCAAAACAACCTGTATTAGAAAATTATTACAACTCAAAGTATTAAAGTTAATTGGTATAATTTTAGAAGCAACCTGACAGTAATTATACCTTAATACATTTAGTCCTAGCCCTAACATTTATGTTATTAACATATTAATGTGTATTCCACCCAAGGGCATGAGATAAGATCTTCTATTAAAAGTGAAGGTTTCCTTAAGAGTGCTCTTGTTTCCCTTGCCATTATTTATGAGACTTCCTGAATTTTTGAGAAATTCTGGACAACATATATAAACTGATACATATTTCCAGCACAGTACAGCTTGCTCATCTCCTTGGGTGCTGACTCTTAACAAAACTGAACCATTCATTACAGATAAATGCACAAGACAGCCAGTTCTTTGAATGATCAGGAATATTTGCCCCCTGGTAACATGATGCACTTCTGAACTTTTATTTTTCATTTGAAATATTTAATGTTCCCTTCTTTTTCCAACTGCCAGTTATTAACTCTATTTAACATTCATTTTGCAGAAGTCTGCATTGAAGTTGAAAAGAAGGCATCCCTACCAGCAGGCTACAGATTTGATACTCACTGTTTATAAATATGGGAAGGAACTGGTCCATACCTACAGAGAATAAGAATGTTCTGCAGCTTATGGTAATAGCCTAGAACTTGGATACATATATAAGTTTATATAAAAACAAAAAAAAAAATCTGTAAAAACATTTAAATACTATACTCTCTCAAGAGCTCCTTCTTTCTTAAATCCTATGCATTTGTGGTTGGGTTACTTATGCAGGATGCTGAAAGCTCAGAACCATCTCCAAGTCAAACATACCATAAAAGCCAACTACATTGTAGTGCAGGTGAGAAAAGGAAGGGAAGTAGTGATGAACCTGCTTTCTTTACTTTCAAAGCATTTTAATCTTGCTGGGGATTTTTTACATAGTCTACCCCTGAGAGACAGCTCAGCCATGAAAAGCCTGGCAGTTCAAATATTTACGTGGGAAGGCAGACTTGGGGTAAAATTTCTGTGCATGTCTTTCTTCTAGTGAACACAGTATTAAATATTTAAACAATAATTAGATCAGGGACTGCAACTGAGGTTTCCCTCTTCATTTTTGGATGGCAAAACCAGTGCTGCATCATGATTATTTTTGTTTCTCCTCTCTTTTCCGTCCCCACCCCCTCAGTTAATGAATATTTAATAATTCCATATAATCATCAAATGGGAGCCAGGCTAAATTTTTTCTCCATTCCCACCCCCATCGCTAATCTAACCAAGCTCTAGGGTAACTTCTCTCTAGAATATGGGATGTAAGTGTTTGAATCTATCAAACATTGAAAGGTTATGAAAACATTTTTTCCAGTATCTCAGTTAACTTCCCTCACTGCTGCTTGGAAAGATAAAAGCCGACCAGCACTTCACAGCAGTTGTATTTTGAATAAAAGGCATAAACCCTGCTTGAAATAATAAATAAATTTCAGGCATCTATCTTCAGAGCAAGTTCAGAAATACCATGTTCGGAGTGGGGCATTAGCCTAAAACCCAATAACTAACACAAAATTATGGTGTGTAAAAAATGACATCTTTAAAACATCCCACCCTCGCTGTAGCATTTCCCATTTCATTTGTCCTGTGGCCTATAAAAATACACGCCTGACTCTGTAAATACTGGAAATGAAGTGTGTCAAATCTACCTCCTGGATGAGACTGTGATGCCGAGGCACCCAAAATCTTCTGTGCATTCTACTCCTTGACTTAGTTCCCTAATCTAAAATTGCATGATAAGTATCTTTCTATCAAAAAAGGGAAAGACTCACATTAATAATAAGTTGCTATGGAAAAGAAGACATTTCAACACTGTGCAGTGCTCAGTTACTCTGATGAACTGTCCAGGAGCCACTCAAGACAGCTGAACATGAGGAAATTCAAAGCCCCTTTCCGCTGATTTTTTTGAACTTCGAGCTTAGTTCTCAGAGTACCTATTTTCTTAAACAGTTCAGGGCATAGTTGTTCCCCAGTACTCTTAAAAAAGCACTTTGTACCTTATAAAATTATTTTCTGTGATTTTCTACTGTGACTTATTAATTGCTCCTTGTTACACTTCTGATATTCCATCCCAAAAATATTCTGTTTAGTTGGTAGCAAGAAGCACAGTTCAGACAGTTCCACAGTGTTTATTAGCAGCAGTTACTGAAATGTAGAAATTACTGCTACATAATATATGTTTGTGACTAAAAATTAAATATATACAATTTGTTGGTGGAGGGGGAAAAAGGCATGAAGAAGTGTGCTGCAATTTATGTAGCTCTTATCTACATAAGGCGTCAGAGCAGGAACCAATGTAGAGGTACTACATTAGCATCCCCATTCTGCAAATATAGCTATGTCAAATTTGTGACTCCTTCACACTGGCAGCACTTGATACAATTTCAAGGACATGCACCTTGTCACATAATTCAAGGGCATCCTCCTTTTGGACAGTTATTTAGTTCTTAACCTTTTTTTTCTCCTCTTCTTTAGACAACTATACATGCAACATGAGAAGAAATATGGTGCAAAAAAAGATAAATTATATAAAAGAAACGAATACAGACAGGCAGACACCTATTAAAATTTTTATAGCAGATGTACAAGTAAAAGATGAAGTGGAGTCAGCATAAGATAACAAAGATGAACAGTACAAATTTTGAAGGGAAAATTATACACTGGCAGAAAGAGAAATTTTCCATCACTGAGGACTGTCTCTGTGCTGTCCTGAAGGTTCCCCTTCCCAAGGTGGGATACTTGCAATCAAACGCCCAAAAAAGAAAACCCAGATTAGACAAAAATAATCCCATCCTCAAGGGCTGCAATATGTGTTTTATTTATTAGCAATTTTATACTGAGCAAACAACCCACACATTATGAGCATTTGATCCCATTCTAGTAAACAAGATGAGCCCTAATTATTTATCATGCAAGCTATCTAGTTGCTCTCCTATAAAGCAACTCAGTTTCAAAAATAGCCTTAAAAATTGAATTGTATGGCTCCATGTGTATTGTCCTTATCATGTGTACATTTCCTTCTAAATGTAACTCTACAATTGATCCAGCACACAATAAACTACGACTGCATTATCTAATATGCCCTTGGTAACATTGGGAAATTATGAAACAATCAGTGTAACTGAATTAAGTTAATAATTCTTGTAGACAAAAGGATAGCCAGGGGTAACATCTCTGTACAACTTATCTGAAATTACATGCTACAGGTGATGCAAGGAGTAGAGATTGCACCTGACTGCCTTTTAGCTTTGCTTGGTCATAGGGGCAACCAGGAGTAAAATGCTGCAAACTAATGCTGTCAATAAATCACCCTGTGGGAATGTGGCTACACACAATGTGCAGCTTCACTCATTAGGAAGCCTCATTTCTAAAAAGGTAGAGTCTAGAAAATAATCACTGGTAATGAGAGATCTTTTTGTTTTACTAGAGCCATTTAGAAAGAAAAAGCTAAAGAAAGATGCAGGAGATAAGGAGGAAGAAAACACTATCATTTTCCCTCACCAAGAAGAGTCTAATTACAGCCATTTAACAAATCTGTCAGTGTGTGCCTCATATCCAGAATTACTATAAACCTTTGCCAAAAAAGTCTGGTGCACCTTTAAAGTTTGGGGTGTTTTTTTAAATTAACACCAGGCAAATTACAAACTGAGTCAGACCAAAGCTCTGCCATTTTAATGTTCTGCTAATGGCCAGAAAGAACAGAACCAGAGCAAACGTACACCTTATTACACTGAAATTCATTACATTGAAATTTCATTCCCTAAACAGGAATGGAATTGATAACAGTCCGTGATACTCTTCCAAAACACTATATAGGCTTTTATTTTGCCAAGTGCACTGATGTTAAAATACAAGAGCAATCTGTTTACAGCCAAGTTTCTCTCACAGAAAATGCTGTTGGCACAAGACACATACTGAAAGCAAATGGATTTGCTGTCCAATATCTAATTTTGTTGGCTCTTAGCCTTTCAGAGCTGACACAACCTAGCACAAGGCTTTCAGGATTACTACTTAAAACCTTACTGGCTAAAAGATGTCCTGCTGTTAAGTCAGGAAATGCACCACTGAATCACCAAGAATAAAAGAGTTGTGCATAGACAGTTCCATAACTTCTTACTTCAATAATAAATTCTGCTGCCAGATTCACTTTTCAATATCTTAAAAAAAAAATAGCAAGTTTTGGATTTGCACACCTATAGAACCCCATCCCAAGGATCTAGTTAAGAGTATACAACACATTAGTAGGGCAACAGGAAAACATGTAAGCAGTAACAATGTGCTACAAATAAGACAGAAATCCTAGACTTTTTACTTTATTTAAAGATAACTGTGAAAAGATATTAATTTAAAATTAATTATACTCATAATTAAAAAAAAAAACCTTCCAGAAAGACTACACATAATGGAAAATATAAAGATCTACCTCCAGAATATCTATCAGGACATTCTCTTCTGGCTGCTTTGTGCTCCGGACATTCTCCAGCAAGATGGAGTAGTAAACACCTTGTGGGTCAGACTGGTACAGGTTGTATGTGTCTGTCTGGTACCATTCCTGTACAGCCACAAACACCTGGTTTTCATCTGTGCTGATTATCTGTAAATCCTGTAGGAAAATAAGGTACATAATGAACCATTTTTTACATAATTTCTATTTTTAAAACAGTAAGTTGGTCAGGAGAGTTTAATACTGGGGGGAGGGGAAACATCTGAATGTTTAAAAACAAAAATCTCCCAACATAATACTAATCAGCATGCTGTATCTCACTGCTCCAAGGTGGTTCCTCACTGCCTTCTGACTGCAGTGCAAATCACCTTAGTGAAGAAAAAAACCTATGAATGTGCAATAGCTGGAATCTGCTTTGACTTTAGCAGGAAATGACTTCTTGAAAGGAAAAATAGGGAAAGGAAGAATAAAACAAGAGACTGACTTTCCAAGATCTGGATAAGAGTCAATGCAAGACTGAAACAACATTAACAAAGCTAATCTAAAAAATAATCTTCAAGTAATAGAGAAATGAAAATTAGGTAAAAAAAATAGCATAGCACAAACAGGATCAGATAGAATGTACACCAGTTCACATAGGAATTAGTACTAATCATGCACACAGCTCATGTGTATTATAGTAGATTAGATTAATTTGTCTATCTCTGTCTACAGAACCACTTAAATATTCAACAGTAATAACAGGAGAGTCAACATTCTGCATTCATTTCCCAAGAATTTCAGGCATGGATATTGCTACAGCTTGCTTTCAGTTTTCCCAGCTTCTTCACTCCAAATGTCCCAGACAAAAAAAAAATATGCACAGCTGGGAAAAATAATTTAATACTAATATTAAACAGAAGAAATAAATCAGGAGGTAGCAACACTGAACTAAGCTTAGGAGGAAAGAGAATAAAGGGACATGAGTTTGCAGCACGATATGGCAACACAAAGGCAGATGTTGGGGCTATGTAAGAAATGACATCAAGTCACAGAGACTGAAATCTTGTAAACTCTTCATGACCTTCGTACTTAACTGGGATACTGTATTCAGTTCTGGTCACCTTATTACTGGAAATAAAATATAACTATAAATCTAGGATGAATTGGCTTGAAAAAATAAAATTAAGAAAAGAATTTTGTAAAACTCAAGGAGACAAATAAACCAAATTCATAAGAATTCAAGTTAAGACTGAAGAAATGTGAGTAACAGAGCAACGCTGAGTACTCAGCAAAGCATGGCAGTCACACTGTAGGCAATATGCACAATGACTGAGGCACTCAGGTTAAAAAAAGACATGTATATAGAAGTAAAATAATGCAGTGGAAAGATTTTTATTAAGAACAGAGGAGGGTTATTAAATTCTAATAGTTTAGTTAAATTTCAAGTATTTTTGCATTTGTGACACATCTCAACATGAAAGAATCTAAGTGAAGTTTCCTACCAATGACAGCCCAATGCTATTTCCAAAAACTTCCAAACTTCCATCTGAACTTTGTAGTCAAGCAGATTTTTGTTGAGCATCCCAGGATTTTTTTTTTCTTTTTTTTTTTTTAAACTGAAAACTTACTCCGAAGCAGACAGTCTGGCAGAAATGCCCGCAAAACACAGCAACTGATCACAATAGCTTCTTTTGAAAGCCTCTTTAATGTACAGAATGTTTCATCTCCTGCCCTAAACCAGGGCAACATGAGGCTTGGTAGCCCACATTATACCACATGGAAAGTTCCCATGACTATCTGATAATAAGGATGGAAGCAAAGCAGAGTCAAAAGGAATAAAAAACCAATTTTTTAATGTGAAAACCTCTAGAAAACCCTTAATCTTCCATGAAGCCAGGAGCTTTCTGCAAAATTATCATCTACATTATTAAAAAGAAACATTTATACAGTGTGACAGAAAAGTGCAAAACTCCAGGGAATGTAGACAAGGCACTTTCCATGCCCTAGTGTTTTCCCACTCCATGTTTTCCCTGGTGAGGTGGCAGGGGTGGCTCTTGGTGGCAGAGGTAAGAGCTGGGGACAGGCTCAGCTCTGGGTCTCCCATCCCAGGGTGGGGTAGGAGCAGTTGAGCCATCAGAAGCAACATGCAAAGAGCCAAAACGTGCAGTGCACAAGGACAGGGAGATTAATTTTGGGCAGACTGTTGGGGTCAGGTGAGGGATAGAGGGGTTGGATGCAAAAGTTTACTCAGCAAATACAAGTTCACGTTTCTCTTGGCAGTGGTTGTTACTAATAAAGATGTTTGTCCACTCAGGCTGCTGGTTGGCAACTCTGCTGAGGCAAGAGCTTAGCAGATCCTGGTCTTAGCAAGTGAAATTACCCTTCCACTGCCTTGAACTTTGCTCCTTCCTTTCAGAAGAATTTACGCTTTTAGATTTTCAGTTCACCCTTAAAGCTATTTTCCTTTCACGGTGATTTCTTTTCCCTCAAGAAACAGAGCAGTCCTTCAGTTATACTACCTTGCAACAGTCCTGTGCAGCATTTCCTGCCCAGTGCTTTCTGATACAATCCTCTGGGAAAAGTAATTGACAACATAAGGAAAACTGAAAATTTCATGCCCAATCCTTCAACTTATCTTTCAAAATCCTGGATGACACAAACTGCTGAAAATCTAGTTAAAACAAAGGTAAATTGTCATGTCACTCTTGTACTATTCCTATACTGAAAGGTGAATTTAAAAAGAAAAAATTGATTGGCAAATACAGGGGATGCATTGTCAGAGTGCCAAATCCATTCCTTCATCCCAGCTACTCACTGCTCAGGAGGTGAGAAGCACATGGAGAGGGGGCATCAGCAAATATTGCTAGACAGAACCTACTGTCTGGCACCTAAGAGTTAACTAGAAAGGATGTCTGAGAAAAAAAAAAATCTTGGTGGAGGGAATGCACGTTTTTACTGCTTTATCTAATTCATGGACACAGATACAACATTAGGCTGTAGCCTCAGCAAATCCTACAAGGAAAGCATTTATTCTTTTATGATTTCACGCTTGGACTACAGCAATTGCCCTCTTGCTGGACCTTCTGCTTTTTCTCTCTCTCTACATTCTTCAAGCTACTCAAAGTGCCACTGATCATCTCATTTTTCTGTAATTATACTATTCACACACAATTTATTCAAATTCATTTATAAAGACCTTTTTTACTGTTGCTAGAGATCTTCAGGGTTTGGAACGTTCCTTATTGTCTCTATTCAGATTTTTGGTATCTCCAGGCTGCATTTTCATACACATCCAGTATTTAAGATCTTGTGGTTTTCTTTCACTTTCACGCTGAAATGAGAGTCCATGCCCTTCCAGATGTCCCAAGGCAGAACCTTCTCCCCAGTTTGTCATAGCAACCATGCTGTTTCCTCTGTGGCATGTTCATTTCTCCATGGGCATCCCCTCTCTATCTCTACTACTTTACTTTTTCCCTCTCAAGTCTGCCATGTCTGCTCTGCTCTATCTCTTCCTGACCCAAGTATCCAGGCTCTTGCCATTTTTACTTTCCTCCTCGTTTTTGCAAAGCTCACCAGTGTCAGTTGGTATCAGCCATAGACTGTGATTCCCAAATACCAATATTTCCCCTTTATCTCCTCTTCTTAGGTTGTAAGCTTTCGCACAGTTCTGAGGTTCTATGACATACATTGTCCAAAACTACTTTTTTAAAAAAAAAACACCTCTAAGCCCCCATGAGATTTCTCTGTTTTGTTTACTAGGGTGTTGCTTGTGCACTGTATTTTGCAAATTCCTTTGTCACAATTTTTCCTTCATCCTTCCCTCTTCACTGGGACATGTTACACCACACCAAGCACAGAAATCTGTATATTTATCACTAAAAATTTGTGTAACTACTCATAGGTCCAAAGCAGTGAACAAGCCCATGGAATTAGAATTAAGGACAGTTGGAAATCTGTTGAATCAGAATTACTTTTCCACAAAAAATGCTAAACAAATCCTGATCAAAGAGTTCATAATAAAATTTGGCATGATTAAGTTAAGCATCCAGCAAGAGAGCATGTCATTCCTGCTCTCTCAGGGACTTGTAAGCTGCTATGTTTGTACTACATCAATAGCAGAAAACTTAATTAACAAACAACACAAAGATAGTTTCAAAGTGATACCCAAAATAATTAGGCATTTACAGAAGGCCAACTTGTGCCAAAAGATGAGCACCACTTCAAAGAAACTCCATATCACATGGACAGACACAGTCTGTTAAATAAATGATTCTGAGGGTGTACACAAGGCATGGAAAGAACTGTGCATGTTCAGCCACGACCTGGAGCACAGGCATCCAAGAACTGTTCCAGCAAGTACACAGACCCAATCAAATATTTATTCTTGAAAACACTGCTTAAGAATTATTTCTTTACTTCTAACACAGAGATACCAACATGATCAGTCTTTCCACAATTACCTGCTTTTAATGTAGTCAAGTCTGTTATCACACAAAGCTGAAGGAACACCCAATCAAAAGTTGGTCCAAAAAGCCCAAAGCTATTAAACAGAGTTAGGATATCGGGGTGTAGCAGACAGCAGGAAAGAAGGAAGGGAAGAGAAATGAGTTGTTTTCATTGTATACAGTCACATACCATCTGCATTCAGTAACTGAGCAGCCTGTAAGTCTGCAAATACTTCACAGAATTTTATATTCAAGAAATGCTCAGTATGGTTTACCATATTACTAACTGTGACAAGAAACTCTGTGACACAAGTAAGTACAATTACAGGCTGAAGACAGTAGGCTGTAAAAGATGACAAAGACTGTCCTGCCCACCAGTGCTCCTTTGTCTACAACATGCTGATGACATAGAAAGTATCATTCAGTGAAAACACTGCAGGCCAGTATAATGATACACAGACAGGACTGTGGTGCTTCAGTCAATAAGGCAAATAAAAGAGAACCTCAAAATTCTTAGGTTTTAAATCTTGCAGTTTTTGGTCAGATGTCAGAATTCTGCCCCTTTGCAATCTTTTAATGCTGTGGTTGAGCAAAATGTTAACATGAAATAAGCAATGTATTAAACAAGAATGGTGAGAAGTAAATGTATCAGCAGTGGAAGAGATGTAAGCACTCAAGGCTCTGTAGTCTCAGTCTTGACCTCCAGATGTATCACATTTATACCCCTGTAATCTCTCAAGCACAATCAAGGTAACTGGATGGCACATATCCCAAAGATAATCCTCCTAATCTTCCTTGCCTGGCCAAGTAAAAAAAGTTCACGGAGAGAAATCAATAAGTTGCAGAGTGAAGAAAAGAACAGTTCCTTGAATCCTCCTCAGATAGATTTGTACAACCAGCAAGTCAGACAGCTGCTGTAGCTCAGGTTCACTGGCTGCCCTGGTGACACTGCCTGGGAAAGGAATATTTCCCCTGCATCAAATGCCACTGCCACCTGCATTTCTACTTCATTCCCTTTTTTTCTTTGCTCAACAGCTATTCCAATGGACTTTCAGAAGAATTGAGCTGCAGCTGAAAACTGCTCTTCTGCCTGGTACAGGGGAACAACCTCAGCCAAAGCCTCCCAGGCTGGCGAGTGGCAGAGGTGGTGAAGGGGTTTCCCAAGTGGAATAAAAATTATTGGGAGACTAAGAGCTTGGCTAAATGAGCTGTCATACACTCAGTAGTTTGCAAGCCAACCATCAGGCAGCCAAATCCTTAGAGAACATCACACAAAAGGGCTGCAGGAATCTTCCACCATTTCTGCTATTAATGGATAGGCCCATTTAAAGATCATCTTATATCTCTTATTGAATGATACAGACAATTTCAGAAGTCTGTGGTTAAAACAGTGATGTGTATTCAGAATGAGGCAAGGAGGAGGTGGGCATGCTTTGAGATGACTGGGTGATAATCAAATAAAAAGAATACATGGATTTGATAAAAGGTGTCTGTAGGAGATTCATATTACCATAAATAAAGTACAGAGTTCAACCTATTTCTAAGCCAATAGGATGTTTTTCTTCTTTTGTTTTTGTTTGCTCTTCCCCTATACTTCTATTTATCTTGGTTACCTGAAAATTTTTACATTATTGCCTATTTCACAAGATTGAAAATACATACAGAAATTGAAAAAGATGAAAGAAGCTTTTTCCACACCATATCTTTTCAGAACTGAACTTTCTGAATTGCAGCAGGATACAACAGACAATGGAGCTCTTGCAGCATTAAGATTTTATAGGAGGCATAAATGAATGCAGAATCAGTCAATGCCTTGTATCAGTTCTTAAAAGGAGATCATTATCAATGGAATTTATTTAAGAGAGATGGAAAGAGGATTGAGAATAAATAAATAAATAAATTATCCCAAATTGCAATAGTAAAATTGCCATAATTTGCAGCAGTTTCCTTGGCTTGGTGAAAAATTTTGCTAATAATTTTTTTTTTGCTTAAATTCCCAGGATGAACTAGTTCCCAGTTTTATTGTTACCCACATCAGAGCATAACTCAAATACAGGAAAAAGGATCAGACCCAATGTACTCCTCCCTCTCTCCCTCCCCAAACTGCACTTCTCAAGGCAAGGGCAATCAGAGCTGCAGGGATGTCAGTGCAATACAAGTGTGCTGACAGCCTGGATGGGGCTCCAGCCTGTGCCCCTGGGCAGACTGGTCCTCCCAGCAGTGGCAGCTGAACCTCTGCTCCAGGCTAAAAACAGTCCAAGGGGGATTGCTGGATCCCTCAGGACACTCCTGGATGCCTAATCAGCCAAGCTGACACACAAATGCATCTCTTGGCTGCTGCTCTTGGCTTGATTTTGATATTTCCTTCCTAGAGTTCCTAACCTCTGATCTAGATTTAGCAGCACAGAAGAAGAAATCTTGGTAAAATGGAATATAGTATAAAAATCAGTTCAATTTTGAAAACCACAGTTTGAAAATTCTTCTTCTGTTTTGGGGAGCATACAATAATAGCCTTTTTGATATGGTCTCACCAGCATTTGCTACTACCCTTCCTGGCAGCAGCCAGCACTTGTCAAATGCAGGAGACAGCTGTGGGATTCCACGCAATGTCAGTATCAAACACGGTGTTTAAAAAAGAAAAAGAAAAAAATCTCTCAACAGCACAGAAAAAAGGTTAAAAAAATTATCTGAATCCTGATGGCCCCCAAAGGCTCTGCTGTCTGTACACACAGAGCTATGATGTGTTACAAAAACGTGATCTCAGTGGCACTGTGGAGCTGGAGCCCAGAAACTCAACAGAGGTAGAGCTTGGCGGGAAGCTGCTTTTAGCAGCCTTTCATTCACATGTAAGGAGGACTGTAGATATGTCCAAAGACACACTATTCTTTTCTAGGTTTCTCTTTGGGGATGCGTTTGAACAAATACAAGCACAAATGCAATTGCAAACAATATTAAAAAAAAAGAGAATAACTTCTTTGCAGATTTCCAACCTTTTCATATTGAAAGGAAAATGAGACATCGAAAACATTTTCTAACTATTCAGTCTGAAATTGCTCATTCTATCTCTATACGCAAAATCATCATGAAAGGAATCTATGCAGCAAAAGAATAACATCTGAAGAACCCAGCCCTGTTCCCTAAGGCTAGAGGCTGCATTTGGGCACAGCTCTCCTGATATTGTTAGACACATCCTTGACCAGTCTAAAGCATCTTCTGACTTGGTTACAGTTTTCCTTCCCTGTATACAATCACTGCTCAAAAATTCTGTCCAGAAACCACTTGGAATGGGATTTTTTTAACACTTCATTTCATGCTTTTGAGAAAAAATGAAATATAGCCTGTTACAGTCATGCTTCATCTCCTGGTTAGGCAAAATCTAATATTTAAAACTCTCTGAAACTCAGATCTTTCAAAAGCTATTGGTTTTAATCAATCTTAAAAAAAATCTTTTGTAAATTCATCCATTCTGTTTATCTCCTACAACCATAAAAGAAGTAACTCCACAGTCACATGTTCTAGATGTACTTTTAATGTGCCAGTGTCTTTGCAAAGTTCCATGATCCAATTCTACTGCACTTGGATGATTCTCACTGAAATATAGCATTGTGAAAAATTTCAGAGCTGTGTTCTTATTTAGTTCAGTACGTAAAATTTCTGTTGTAATGTGAAGGTACCAAATCACTTAAAAAAAAAAAAGGTATCTTTCTCAGAAAAGGTTAAAATCTTTCATATTCACCACTATTCTAATATTCTAAAGCTACATCTGGCTTCTAGGCCCTCTTACTGAATTTTTCAACTCTCTTTTGTGCAGATACCAAAGGAACTTCTCCTGGAAGCATTGTCAAAATGCTAAAGAGATAATATTTACTTCATTGCTCTTGTTGAGTATTGCCTGAACTAGGAAGAGCACAAAACACCCCTTTCAAAATGACATAGTCAACCTGTTCCTAGGTAGCCATAGACTCTACCCAAAATGAAACAATTAACTTCTAATTTATTTATTTATTCAGTCAGGCCTGAGGTAATCTGTTGGAGTCCAGGGCATTCCTCTGGTTGCCCTGGAAGGTCACAGACCTCGGTAGAGAGGCCTGGGACCCGAGAAAAAGGGTCTGGGGTCTGTGCAGGGGGGTTTGACTGGCACAGAGCCCAGGAAGAGACAGAGTCTTTGATTTTAGTCCATGGAAAAAGCTTCCAACGCAGAGAAGAATTGCAAATCACAAAGGTGTAAAAGATAGTAGTGTNNNNCCGAGAGTAATCCATTTAGTAAGGGAAAAAAAAAAAAAAAGAAAAATAAACACAAGCTGTATTTTCCAAGGCAAAGAATTGAGCATGCAGCACTATTTCAAACAATCCAGACTTCATATGACAGAAATACCAGGGAATTGTGACTGACACTTTTTGAATGTGTCAGGAGCTGCTTGTTTACACTCTGCTTCCCTGCCTTGCTCCTTAATTGCTTATTTGTGTCCCAGGGCAGGGTTCAATGGGCTGCAGCCCCTTGAGGTGTCCATGTTTGGCATATTTTGACATTAAAAGCTGGATATTCTCCTGCTGTTTTCCTGACTACGATTTCCCCCAAGAAAGAATAAAGGCTGCCTTGAAGGCCTGAAAAACATGGAAATAATTTTGTGGAAGGGTTGGTCTATATACCTGTTTTTGACTATACATNCTTCCAACGCAGAGAAGAATTGCACGTCATAAAGGTGTAAAAGATAGTAGTGTAGCTAATCACTAGATGGAAAATTTAGTAGTTTTGGGTTTTTAGAATGGAGCTGACTGGGGGACAAGATGGAGGATTTAGGGCGTTACCCTGGGTTANGTGTCCCAGGGCAGGGTTCAATGGGCTGCAGCCCCTTGAGGTGTCCATGTTTGGCATATTTTGACATTAAAAGCTGGATATTCTCCTGCTGTTTTCCTGACTACGATTTCCCCCAAGAAAGAATAAAGGCTGCCTTGAAGGCCTGAAAAACATGGAAATAATTTTGTGGAAGGGTTGGTCTATATACCTGTTTTTGACTATACATTTCTTGATAGGGAGATAGAGAGATATTTCTGTAGTGCTACTAGAAGCATATCCAAGTTTCAGATTTTTGTTCAACTAACACCTGAGGATTTGATCTGAGATTCTGGTAATATGTTGTACATTTAAAATGAAAGTCTTCAGACGATTATTTATACTGACATTAAAAAAACAAAATCTAAGATGAAAAAACCCTGAGATTAGCATGTTTGCTTTATAGCAATAACAGCAGAAAGAAATAAATTGTACTTTAATGCTCTCCATTAGATGAGCAATGAATTAAACCAGTGCAATTCAAAGCATGTAAAAAAACCAAGTTCTCTGCTAAGTAAGTGACAGAATCACAGAATCCCATGAAAAAGCAGGAACCTCATGAGACCTCCAGATCAGCCTCCTGCTGGGAGCAGGGTGAAGTGTAAGGCCAGAGCTGGTTACTGAGGGTTTTATCCAGCTGGGTCTTTCAAACTTCCAAGTTATTTTTCTTCTAACTGTAAAGTTAGGAAACACTGTGTGCAGCATAAAAAATTCAACTGCATCAGTTACACCACATTTTAATTTCTGTGCTTAATTGCTGATTTACTACGGGAATATAGAAACCCTATCACTAGGAAGATATGGAAGACTGAAGGAACCTCTCACCAAGTCTTGCAATTTCATTGAGCAATCAAAGTCCATACTGGGATTCTTTAATGAAATAGAGCACCACCAAGTAGCAAAATCTCTTATATTAGTATTCATGCTTTTGCCAGAAAACACCACGTGGAATTAAAATGTAATTGATTCTTGAAAGAACACTTCCTCTATATCATTCCATTGCCATTGGGTGTATAGCACTGCCTCATGGAAGCACAGCTCAAAAACTGTTGCAGTAACTGACGACAAATATGCTGTTGTACATTATTCCCCTCTATGGTTTATGAGGACTACATTAATGGAATAAAAATAAAAGTAGTATTCAAAATAAAAATAAGGATTCAAAAATCCTTACAAGGAGAAATTGTGAACTCAGAATCATGAGGTTTGAAAAAGAGCAGAACAAAAATAGTTTAGGTAGAAAGAGAAAATGACAAATACAAAAAGAGGAAGAAAAGCATGCACACTTACTTTTGGCAAGGCATATTTTGGCAACTTCATCTGTACAAAGGCATTTCGACGGTAAGACACGTAATACTTGGTCCGATTTGCTGATGTTGTCTGCACAAAGGAGAAACAGAACTCTGTGACAGCTTATGTTAAAATCTAAAGAACCTGAGATGGAATCTCTTTTATCTCTTTTGCTTTTAACCTGTGACTGAAATACGTAGTCATGACTTTTAATGCAATGTTTCAAAGTACCAAAAGGAATATTCCAAACAAACATGAGTGAAAATAGTCAGCTTGCAACCTCCCCTGGATTTTCTAATCAGAAATGTAACACCAACATGCCAGTATATAAATTGGCATAATTCCAACTAAGCCTTTGAGCACCACCAGATGATATCAGTAAACAAAAGTTAGTCTTTGGTAATATTTCACTTTTTTTTTCCACATTGGGACTCATCTTCTTTCTTTGACTTAGGAAATCCATTCAAAAACCTACCCTAATCCAGCTATTTTTCTCCTAAATTTTTGTGTTTAAGAAGGGAACCTGATTTGAAAGACAGCCTATTCTGAAACATGAAAACCTGATCTGGCTTGGTAAAAATGAAGTTGATGTATGACAGCAGGTCCATCTGCCTGAATATTTTAAAGGTAACAAAATATTTAATATTGTACACATTTTTTGTGGTATAAAGAATGTGATGCCTTTAGGAATGTGATTTGTTAAATGATGATGGATCAAATCAAAAACCTCATAATTTGTTTAAGTAGTGTTAAATGTCAGACTTACCCATCTGTTCACAGGATTTTTTTTAAAATGTATGTTTTAACATCATTCATTTTAAATTACTGGAGGTGATGCAAGGCAGAGGAAAATTGGAGTTGAAGCACCTAGTCATGTCAAGCCTCACTGGTATTAAAGGCTGGTCTGTGCTTAAGAACAGCATTTAAACTTTAATCCTCCTACTAAAACTACCTCTGAAACTGTCTGACTGTCAGTGCAAACTGGGAAAAAAAATGAGTATTAGAAAGTTTCTGGTCTTCATGGATATAGACATACCAAAGAAATGTGTCTGATATCTTCCTCTAAGATGGTAAAAATCTCCAAAATAGATTAGGGCCAGGAGTAGCAGTGCAGACCTGCAACACTCTGATCCACATCTGCACAGCTCAGGGCATATAAACAATGCTGGGGCCAGGGAGGCAGTCTCAAACTCTCCTCTATCTTGGCACAGAGGATTCTGTGCAAATCCTCTTTCTGACAGGCATTGCTGTGAGATCATGAGGAGACCCTCATCTGATTATAACTTCCATAACTATACTTTAGTGTAGTGATAGAAGCATTTCCACATGGTTTCAAAAGTTTGCTGTTTCTCAGAGGTGCAGCTGCTGTGTGGTTTCACTGGAAAGGTTTCACTGGAAGAGGTAAATGCTGTCCTGCCTCACACCTCTGGGGTGGCTGTACTTCAGATGTGACTATAGGATCCCAGAGTCACCTTCTATCCTCCAGTAACACAGACAAGAATAACTGCAAACCAATTTAGCAATAAGATATACATTACATACTGTGGTTTACTGCAGAAAAGTCCAAAAGAAAAAGACTAAAGATGTTTCCCCTTTGTGTGGAACACACTAACATCTCATCTACTGTCACTGACATGTCTCAGATCTACAGACACCAAATTGCCAAAGGCACCATTGGTAGCAACTGTCTATTACTCATGTGTACACTTCCACCTTGCACTTCCATTTTGTGTCTGCTCATGTCTGTCATGAAAGGGAATAACAGCTCAGGGTGCAGTTGTACATGACATCCAGCAAAGCAAAATGCTTTACAAGGAAGCAGCCAGTGTTTTGCTGAGCACAGCAGTCTGGAGGTTTGCACAGTGAGAAGCAGTTCCCAGCATCTACACACCATGAAATGGATTTTAGACTGTGCCTAGGGAGAGCCACAGGAGATAACAGCTTTGAGCAAAATGAGTGCCATGAGTGCTCTGATTTGAAAAATGCCTATTTTAGTACCAAAGTTGTTTCCCAATGCCATTGTATGGGGTTTCATTTGGGGTTTGTTTTTTGGTTTTCTTTTTTTTTTTTCTTTTCTTTTTTCTTGGTGTGTAGGTTTTCAGGTGTTTTTTTGTTTGGTTGGTTGGTTGGTTGGGTTTTTTGTTTGTTTTTTAGTGTTAATTCTTCTAAGTCATGTGGATCTTTGAAACCACTATGCCAAACAAGAGGAGAACAGATCCTTTGTGACCCTACTAATTTACAGGTCCTTGTGGAAGAAACAAGCTCAAGGGGAGAATGTTGGAAAGGAGCCAATCGGATGCACACTCAGGCACTGGTGGGGAGGCGTATCCATTGCCACAAAATAGCTTTCCTGCAAAAGTCAATAAATAGATAAACTTTGCAGCAAACAAATCTCATCAAAGTAAGGGAGAAATGATAGCTGAGCACTAAGGAAAGCACAAGCAACTTCCCTAGTAAAATCTAAGAAAACAAAGAGGATATAACTGCTCCTTGAGAAGTTTGCAGCTCTGATAGATTCAAACCACAACCAGTGCCAAGCACATAAAACAATACTTACAAGTGCGCCTGAGCTGTACTGGTGCCATATGGCTGACAAAGTTCCAGCCCATATTTCTGCAGGCAGGTCTTGTAGTTTGGGAATGAAATAACCCCAACGTAATTTGGACCACCACGAGTTGTAGATGTGGTGCACAGGGACATGGTTTAGTGATGGACTTGGCAGTGCTGGGTTTATGTCTGGACTTGATTTTAAGGGTCTTTTCCAAACTAAATCATTCTATGATTCCATGCTAATTTGCTCCAAGCTCCCCAGCTATGGCCGTTTGACCCTTTTGCTTCCTAAGCACAGCCACATTAGCAGTTCTTTCCTGGCAAAACCTCTTCAGAGGAAAATCCGTATGAAGAAGCTGTGCCACTACTCTGTCAGTGGTTGTCCTTCGATGCTTTTCTCAGGGAACATTTTTGTATTTTGTCCTGGAAAGGACCCAGAAGAGTTTTAATCACAGGAGCACAAGGTTTCCATTTCCCCTAATACACAAGAGTATTTATAAAAAGTAACACAATCCACTTGAAAATCTTGATGTAGTTAAAGGGCAACTGGTTGCACAAACTAAAGATGTTTTTTTTAAGATGCTTTTTAAAAAAAAAAAAATTTCTTTTTTTCTTGGACTGATAAAGGAATGGTTTTTTTTCATGTAAAAAATCATAAATCATCATTCATGAATTCCTCTCTGCTCCTTACAGAGTTGCTGCACTGTTTAGAACTTTATTTTTTAATTTGAAAATGAGTTTCCTCTCTCAAAAATGGCAGTACCTGAAGAAATATGTAGTCATCCTGCACAGTCAGGGAATCCCGATCAGTGCTGCCAGCAAATGGGACTGTCATTGTCTTATCAGAACAATTTTGAATCTGGCAAGTGATGTAGCGATAACCTGAGGGAAGACAGACAGAAACATATGACAGGGCTATCAAGGGAAAAAGAAGCAAGCACTATTAAATGCTATTCATGTAGGAAAAAGGCTGCCTTTGCCAGGTGAGTTAGTTGTAGAATTATTATATCAAACTCACATATAAGACTTTTTCAATCTCCAACACACTGAGAATATATTAACTGCTTACAGTTCAGATAGTTCCCTGGAGGCAGCCTGTTATTATCCAAATTTTGCTGGTCCAGAGAGATTAGGAGCTAGATGAATGAGCCATTCATGGGTGGGGATAATAGAAGGAGCCTCTTTTCTCACTTTACCTATGCACAGAGCTGAATTATTCACCTGGAGAAATGTCAGCCTGACACAACATAACCGAAATCAATAGATCAACCCCAGAATAAAATTGTGACGAATGAGAAAAGAATCAGGCTCCATTTAATAGACAGCGTGCAGAATTTTAAAGTCTATTTTCAAAGCTCTGTAAGAATGTTCAGACACAGTATTAATACACTATTGGAACTGGTCTGTTGGGGCAGGATTTCTATATTCAGAGTTAATACCTTGCTGAAAAAGCCTAGACTGATTTATAATCAGAGGAGGCTATGGCCTTTCTCTTCCTCTCCAGTTAGCAAGGACTATCTTCTCTCCCAGGGCTCCTACAACAGCACCACTGCATCTTTGATACAATCTGCTCTTATCAGAGAGAGCAGAGCCAACAATCACTATCTTACACCAGCTGTGATTTAAAGACCTTCCCTGGGACTCTTAAAGGCCTTCCCTAAGCCCTTGTACAGCTCACCCTTTGTCACAAGCTTCAGAGCACAAAGTAGATGAGTGACTTGCCCAAGCACAGTGAGGAAAATGTTATTTACACAATCTCGTGCCCAGATCAGTAATGCTACCCATGCTCCAGGTACAGTGTGAGAGAGCAAATAATGCATCCCCATGTCCTTCTCCACTTTTGCAGTGTGAGGAGAAATGCATCCTACATTTAATGACTTTTTATTAGAGAAGGACAAACCAGTATACTGGATGCAATTATTTGTTTTAAAATCTGGATCTGTTTAAGAGGCAGTTAGAGCCAATCCAAGTTCTCCTGCTTATGTCCAAATCATCACCACAAGGACATTTGGTGCAGCAATGGACCATCTGAAGTCTTGCAGGTGTTCACAGTTCACAACGAAAAGATTACAATCTTTGTCATATGAGTACTGCAAAGATGCTGTTTTCACTAAAATCAATGGTTATGCTCATATTGACCATAATTACATAAAGTCAGTTTGTTGAGAATCTAGCCAGGAGATATTTCATGAGAGTTTTTCTTTCTCTGCTGTTTCTGCTAAACTAAACTAAACTAAACTAAACTAAACTAAACTAAACTAAACTAAACTAAACTAAACTAAACTAAACTAAACTAAACTAAACTAAACCCACACCACCAAAAAAAAACCAATAACCAAAACCCAAAAAAACCCCACCCAAAACCATCAAAAAATCCCAATAAACAACCAACCAACCACACTCCCCTCCAAAAAGGCCACCCTAAACCAAAACCAACCAAATGAAAACGAAACCCACCCAAAATCCACCACCAATAAAAACCCCCTTTGCATTCAGGTCCTGAAGAATCATCTTACATTGTCTCTAAAGAAAGCAGCTGATGGAGCTGTCACCATGTCTCATAAATCTCACTCCTAAAAGATTTAGACTTTCTTCATCCAGCTTTTAACATGGTAACTTTGATTTTTTAATAGGGCTGAAAATGAAGAAAAGCTATGGGAACAGGGCAAGTCAAACTGTGCATTCTTTATGACTCACTTTTAAGACTGCACAGGAACTTAGATAATCTGATTCAAGGAATTAAATTATCTTTCAAGAGTATGACTGGTAACAAGAAACTGTGCAAGCTTTTGGAATCATGGTGACTCTTTAAGCACATTCTGACTACTAATCTGCTTTCCCATTTATTTTCCTTTTGAAGTTTCAGAGTATAGTGGATACTATAACATGAGGAAATTCTGAGAGATGGTAGTTGGTGCACTAGACCTGACACATGCAATGATTCACATTAACAGACACTTACCCAGCACTAACACTGTATTGCCAGTTTTATTTGCAAATCAGGAGAAACTGTTCAATGTTTAAATGCCAGGATAAATTGCACTATTAATGGACATTATCAACAGAGCATAGCATCTTGACATCAATTCCTCTTAAAGTGAAAAACAAGTAGATTTTAAATTACACTATATTTTCATATAAGTGGACAGTTTTGCTGACTGCAAATAAACAGATAAAGAATCTGACTTGCACACTTTCTCTTCTGACTAGTTTTAAAAACAACCCAAAAAGTACCTCTAAAGCAAAGAGAAATGACTATATAAAAGTGTATCAATTGACAACATTTTCATTTGCATACCTCCAGTGGGGTCCTGGATTTCCATATGAACTAAATCAAGGTCCCCGTCAACTCCAGCAACAGCCCTGAGAACATAATACAATCAAGTTATGTAGAGCCAGCTACAGAATAGTAATTATGAGGGTGGAAGAAAAGAGAGGATTTCATACTAACCAGCTTTAGAATTCTAGCTGGGAATAAAATAAACCTTATTTTATGTTATTACTAACATCAATAAGGAAATTATTTTTTCTCTTCTTTACATTATGTTTTTCTTAAATTTCTTTAGAATCCTTTCTACTAGAAAACGCATACAAATAGAATCAATTGGAAAAAAAAAGAATAGAAATATGCATGAAATTAGGAAAAAATCTTCATAATCATAAACTGATATATACACACACACAGATATGCAGACACTCACATGCAAGTGCTATAGCATCTTTTTACAATTATGTTTAACATTTGAGACCATGAGGCAGATTTATTGCTAAAAAAGAGTTAGATTCCTTTCTTATTAGAAATATCTTAAACTTGACATACGATTTCCATAACAAAATTGATATATTTCTGGTTGGCATATTAAAAGAAGAGCACATTCTGCTTTGACAAAGAAAGTGAAGAATAATTTTGAGAAAAATATCCTGAGAAGGAAATTCAGTCAGAGTTGATCAAGGTACAGTTTAACTTTATAAAGGTGTAATGGGAATACAGGATGATTTTCTCCCAATATCTCTCATGTCAAATATGCTCAGCCAAAAGATGAGTTTTCTACCCTCAGGGCTTCCATCCCAGCCTGGGAATGGCAGCCCCAGCTGTGCTTTTTTTCTGGCCCTTCTATTGTGATTAGTCAGGCAGATTCTGCAGAGCAAGCTTTGAGCTGGCAGTTGTGCTGTCACAACGTGAAGCAGAATCCAGTCCCACTCCCACAGACACATCACTTTTCTCAAGGCCCCTCACTGGCAGGGCAAGAGTCCATGGAGTCAGAAAATGCAAGGTGAAGACACACAAAGGAGATACATTGAGTGATAAAGTGCAGCAGGATGCAGATACTAAAACGGACCATTAAGATACTTAAGAGAAAATGATCATTTTGATAAAATTATTAACAATCAAATGCAATAAAGCTATCCTTTGGACTGAAATTACATCACTGTTTAATGATTTTAGTAGCTGTGATTTATGAGGAGTGGTTAAAACTCAGACTCAGTAATTGGTGGCTCCTTGGGAACACAGGCCAGGGGGAAGAAACTGGATGATTTCCACTTCTGCACAAAAACCAGAAATAATCACATATGCTGTTTTTCCCCAATAAGATAAATGATCAGTCCAGAGAAGGAAAGGGAGGGGGAGGGATGAGCCCCCTCCAAGCCATAAGATGTCAGAGAAACTTAGAGTGGGAAATTTTTTTTAGTAAATGCATGGAAAAATCTTGTTTTTATTAAGAACTTGATGTCTCAAACACAAACTATTTTAGCATTTTGGAGGCAGTACATAAGGTTAGAGAAGATTTTGGNTATAATTATTTAATTAATTATAAATTAAGCAGAATATTTAAAAATACTGTGTTTTTCATTACTGCAATTGTACTGATGAACTCTAGCAGCAGACCATTTACTCAATGAAGACGTTACACCCTCAAAGTCTATTTTTGAATGTCAGCTACAGAGCAGAGTTTCTGAACTCCAAAGTCCCTTTACTCAGCTTTACAAACACTTAGGANGAGGGAAGGGATCTCTGAACTTTTGTGCTGTGTGTGCTGTTATCTATGTTTCTAGATAGCCACAACACAAAATCAAACCTGTTATAACTCTGTAGTCAGCAACCTGAGGGAGGAAAATATTTGCTGAATATTTTACTTTTAGTGTTGGACCTCAGGCAGCTGAACCAAAGAAACCTTTGGGTTGAATTTTCTGAGCCTGAGCCTGACATGCTAATAAGCATCAATAATGCAAAGGAAGTTTTTGGGTACCTCTGAAATTCTTGTATCTATAATTTATCACAAATGATTTCATAAGCACAGTTTGAGGTATTTGTCAATATCTTTATCTTCTCATCTTTATTTCAACAGCTCAGAATTACAATGATCTCACTTCTATGATGCTCCTCCTAACAGTGGTAGCTGATACATGTAGACTGTTTCCAGCGTAATTTTTCAGTGAAAGAAGATGCAACTGATCTGTTTTAATGAAAACTGCAGAATGAAAATTTCCTACCCAGACTACATTTTTTCCTTTAGAGTTTTATTAACTATAATTATTTAATTAATTATAAATTAAGCAGAATATTTAAAAATACTGTGTTTTTCATTACTGCAATTGTACTGATGAACTCTAGCAGCAGACCATTTACTCAATGAAGACGTTACACCCTCAAAGTCTATTTTTGAATGTCAGCTACAGAGCAGAGTTTCTGAACTCCAAAGTCCCTTTACTCAGCTTTACAAACACTTAGGAATTTTTTTTCTTTCTTCTTTTATTGAAAAAAAGACCAAATCTCTTACAGCTGCTAAGAAAATCTCCAGAAGAGAGTATAACTAATATAGAGAATTTGAAGCTATATCCCTGAAGAATAAACTAATCTCATTCCAGTGGACTCCTCTGCCAACATTACTTAAAAGAAAATACTGTTATTTCACTTGTGCTTAAATCATGAGCCAGAGGAAAAGTTGTGTGATACTCTGCAGGCAAAACACAGACCAGAGCCCTCTGCCCAGCTTCTGAAAATAACAAGCAAACAAGGTGCACACGGGAACACAAACCCTATGTGGTCCTTTGAAAAGGAAAGCTCAGCTACATACTTTCTCATACTGAGAGAGAAATGTAAGACAAAGTTGGGGGTTTTTTTCATTTTCATTTACAAACTTACTACTACCACAGCATAAGAGCACTGTACCAGTGTGAGCATTGTGTCCACACATCCATTCACAAGGACAGTTTACTGTTTCCCAGCTGGCTTTAGGATAGGACCTTTTCTGTCTTATAAAGCACAGATGCAATGGACCCTGATAATCTGACAGTTTCATCCTTTTTGGTTGACACTGCAGAATAAATTTTAATATTTTTTCCCTCCAAATAAAACAAGCGCTTTCTTAGGAACTATCTACTTTTCTCAGTTTCAGTATTGGTTGTTTTTCGGTTGGATTAAAATTCTCCTCTTCTCAGAGTATTTCACAATTAAAATGTTCACACCTCAGCAGTCTGGGACTATTTGTTTGTTTAGTAGTTTTATTTAGGTAAATTCAGGGATTTCTGGTTGATTTTTTAATGTTTTACATTCAACCACTGAGTTTTCCAATGAAATTAAGACTAACTTTCAGATCACACATGTCTTCCTCTAGGGAAAGAAATATTTCTTGACCAAGTGTACCGTGCAGGATAAACCAAGTGCAACACACCAACACTTCAGATCACATAACAGGGTGGTTACAACACTTCAGAATTCAAATAGCCCAACTGGACTGCAGGGTGGTGTAAATACATTCAGTCTCAATACGTTTCCTCCCTTTCCTGTGAACACAAGCTCTCATTATCTCCCTTGTGCTTGTCTGACACCATGCTGAGCCTTTTGGGGAAAATATCTCCACAGAATGTAATTTTAGAATTTTTTTGAGGGATTAGTTTTCTTATGCATATGAGTTTTTACACTTTACAGAAATTCTCCTGAAATATTAGGTGTTGTATGACCTAAATCTTCATCATTTTTGCATTGGTGCTTCACCAGGTAATTTCACTGACCTTAACAGCATTATATCAGCTTGAAAATGGTGCAATGGAGGCGACTGAAAAGCCCTTTGTGTTTGTCTTACGGGGTATAAATGTATGCTTCATGATTCAACCATTAGATATTTTGTAGTTTTAAATAACCATACTGAAATTCTAAGAATTTAGAATTTTCTGTTAAAAGTCTTATGGGAGACCTTCGGTATTATTTTAATAAAAGTTTTTCTTTTATACAGCCACCTCTCTTTTTCCCTAAATCCCCCAATATTTTCTTCCTGTCATTCAGTGCAGCATTAGGAAAACACCAATAGTCCCCTGAAATATCACAGTTATGCACTATTCATTACTATTATCATGAATATTATGATTCAATTAATTACCACTGGCATGTAACAGTACACATTTCAAAATGTGAATCATAAGCATCAGTCCCTTCTATGAAGAAATTATGATTCAATTTTACTTCAAGCAGGACACCCTTTGTTTCCAGTAGTCCAGGCTCATTTTGTAGGGGAGCAATTGTCTGCAAACACTAATCAAGTCCAGTCTGCTCTGGACATGCCTTCCCTACCTCCAGTGGATCCCTTCATTGTTAAACATTTGATGCAGTTCATTTGGGTGAATATTAATGAAGAGACAACTTCAACCAGGACATCTGAAAACAAAACCAAATCAAGACAAACATGCTTGCTGACGTGCAGGAGCCTTCAATCAAAGGCCATCTAAAAACCTTCTGGGTTCCTCAATTTGCCCCTCTCATAATCTTGGAATACAAAGTTTATCCAAAAAGTATCATGTTCCCCATTTATACTGACTGATTTCTAGCAACTGACTTAAGGGCACTGCCCTGCTTAGAAAGCAGATCAAAAACATAGAAATGTTTTCACAGAGTAGTTTAAAATGGCATTGACTCTTGGCAAGCTGGTTACTCAAGAAGACAATACTATTATTTGATTAATGCAACCCAAAAATACATCTGCTTATGACTGATTTGTGTTTCAGGCCTTGGTGCCTTCACATCCACTTTAAAAGACACACCTCTAATGATTCAGTCAATGCCTTACACAGCCAACGTGTGCTGTTACTTGTTTACTCCCTATGCCTAAATGCCTCTTAACAAAAATGTTTTCCCTGCCATGTTTGTCCAAACAGAAGAGCTGCAGTGGTTTGTCCTTGTCTTGAGTTCACCTGGGCTGGCCACAAGGTGCTCACAACTGACCCATCTTAGCAGGACAAGGGGAGGAAACATAATGAAAATCTCAAGAGTGGAGATAAAGACAAGGAGGTCACTCATGAGTTACTGCTACAAGTGAAACAGACTTGACTTGGAGAAGAGTAATTGAATTTATTGCTAATGACTAACAGAGTAGGATAATGCCTCACCACGACCTTCACCGCAGGCTGCAGGAGTGTCTCTGTCTCTGCTCTGGCACCTGGAGCACCTCTTCCCCCTCCTGTACTGACCTTGGTGTCTGCAGGGCTGTTCTTCTCAGATATTCCCACCCCTTTCTCTCACACCTGTTGGGCACTTTTTACCCTTTCTTTAATCTGTTATCACGGAGGCAGCACCAGCATCACTCACAGGCTCAGTTTGAGGGTTTTCCTTGGGGCTGGCTGGGACTGGCTCTGACACGAGGGCAGCTCCTGTTCTCATCCCACAGAAGCCTTGAATGCTCCTGCTACCAAACCTTGTCTCATGAACCAGTCGTACACATCATCACACAGAAACAGAAACAAAATCTTTTCCAAGTGATTAAGTCAAACATAAGAATAACTGCCCATACAGATTCTTGGCTTTACACACAAGTAAAAAATTCAAGGACAAAGGCTCAATGAAATCCTCTTTGCATTTCTCTCTTTCAGGACATAACATGGTTGAAATCCTCCCTTTCACCTGACACTTGAATAGCCAGGCACCCACTACATTTGACATAAATGGGTACAGCTGTGACTGAGTATCTGTATGGAATATCATGAGAACAGAACTTTATCCCCTGCGAACAAGTGCTCCATCAAAATAAACTCATCATTCTTTATTTTTATGTTCTTACCTCTCAAGAAAATGGAAAACCTCTAGCTAAAAATAAGAGCAAGACACGCAGAGGATAGGATTCAAATATCCAAGCGAGTCAAGGATAAAGAATTCCTAAGGCTCTAGATAATCATAAAAGAAATGTGTTGGGCCTAATTCTCTGGTAATTACCAATTCATTTCTTACTGTCCCAGGGTGTATTTTTGCTGGTGCAGACAGCTGATTCACAATCTATTCTTTGCTAATGTATTACTAAGACCTATTTTGAGAAATCAAAAGGATTTCTCAATGCTGCATAAGCCTTGGGGACTGAGAAGAATAGCAGCAGACCTAAAGGAATCCCAAACTCCACTACTCTTTCTTCTTCTCAAGGATTACCACATAACACAGCACTTTTTAAAATGGGCTTCATACACAAAGTCAGTTATATACCATGTAATGGGTGGGTGTTTGATGTTTGGCTGGGATAGCTCATATATATGCATTCCATGCTACAAATGCACTAAGAACTGAAAAAAGCACTTATAAAGGATGGGTGCTATAACAGAAAATACCCTGTGCTCCTAAATTAGAGATACACTTTCCACTGATACCAATAATATTTTCATTAGTTCCACTATCATGAAAGATCAAATTTCACACATTAAATCTAAAAAGATATTTAAGGAACGATCAAGAACACTTGGAAAGCAAATAAACCCTAAAAGATGATAATAATATATTGCTTATAAATCTATAATATGTATCTGAACATAAATATTTAAAATACTCAGTCTCTACTGACCTTCCCTTAATATAAATACATAACACATTCCATTAAATTAACTGTATTTAGATTTTCATTGAGCAAAACAAAAAAAAGCTTTTTCAGGAAATGCAGGAAGATCTGGCTGCTTCTGAAGGCAGAGAAAACATGTTTTCTTCAAAGCACAGGAAAATATTATGACTGATAATATTTGTAGTTACTAGACTGAAATAAATATCTTAGGCTATATTATTAACCTCAGTGGCAAAGCTCAAATTGAAATGAAAGAGGAAACATCTGCTAAAGATCTGCCCAGTGAAATGTTCTTGGCACAACCAGCCACGATCAGCAAGAGACATGCCCTCAATTCATCATGAGATGTACAATTAGTTTGACACAATATTTTTAACACATCAGACATACGCTGACAGGAAAACAACACTCGACTTGGTGTCCTTACAGTCAAACTATTACAAAGCCCAATTCTTACATCTGTTGAAAATGACACAAACACTTGTTTCTATCTGGCACTCAGGTAATTTGGGTGACAAAGGCCATAGATACTGGAAAGTCTCACATGACAGACAAACTCCCACTGGAAAGCCTTCATGTCCAACTCTCCACTCACAGCTGACTCTTTATATATTGCAAATTTTCATGTGAGATAGAAGTAAAATACATATATTTATTCCATGTAAGTCTATGAGAAGGATAATTTGGTAATGATGCACTAACATCTGCTTTCAAACCCTTGCTGTTGCTGGCTGATACAGTTTTTCAGAGAAATCACTCCAGTCTATAAGTAGAAAAGAGGAAAAGAACCCCCTAGAAAATATTTCTACCGGTTATAAATGTACAGACTCTTCAAATTTATAATTCTTATTTGTGAGAAATGTGACATTTATGAACAACCATGACTTTAAAGTACTACACTGGAGTTATTCCGATCAAATGATATAAGGAAACATAAGGATTCTGAAACACAGCAAAATACAGGCTTAAATATTAAGCATGCCCTTGTTGGCTTTAATCCTTACATATAGAAAACAGTGACAGATTATTTGGGTTGGAGCAAAACTGACACACATTTCAGTGGTTTTCTATATTTTTCATAATTTAAGTGTGCTAAGTGTCAGATGAGAAAAAACTCCAATAAAAGTCTGTGAGAGAGAGGCTGCCATTCTTATTTCTTACTTGTTAGTGACTTGGATGGATTTGAGACTTCATGCATTTTAAAATACTTTTATTAAAGACAGATAAACACATACCCTCATGACTTACATTCCATTTAATCTTGCTAGGGAAGAACTGGTTATAAGGCAGACATGACATTTCTGACACACAATGCTACTTAAAAACAAATAAACCTTTCCACAGGGTACTTAGAAGACCTGCAAAGTGTACGGCCTATGAAACTCCACCTGCTGTGCAGAAATAAGCTGTTCAGTAGCTGTTCAAAGCTATACTTTGCAGGAGCAAGTAAGCAGAAGTGTCTTCTCTAGTCTCTGCTCAACTGTTACAGTAGATAAAGTTGGGGCAAACTGGAATAAATCAGATGAATGTTCTACAACACAACCATAGGCTACTTTTCTAAAATTATGGGCAGTAAGTAGATTGAAGATTGAAAATGAGGCACTTGGAAGTGTGAAAAAGCTTGTGTATTGTGCCCAGGGCTCATGAGACGAGCAGGATAGGTTAGGTCTTGTGCTCCCAGCTCTTTCAGACAGGGTTTGAACTGTCCACGTGTCTCTGCCCCAGTCCCAACCTTCCCCCTGCCCAGCTCCAGCAGCAGCAGCAGACGTGCCAGCACAACCTTGGACTCACCAAATTATACTTTGGGCAGTGGCCAATGTATCTGTAGACACCACAACACCTCTGTGTGCTTCATAACCAGACGTTTAAGCAGGTTTTGTTTTGCGGCTTTGTTTTACCATGAGTATGGCCAGGATGATTATTTATTTCAACACAAGAGTGAAACAACTACATGAAAATATGGGAGGGTCCCACAAAATATGGGAGCAAAATGAGGTATCTATTGCAATACTGGCACCACCCTCAGCAAACCAAAAAATACCACTGAAAGCTAGATATGCTTCCATAGACATATGGAAAATTACATTTTGCACAACTGACAAGGATCGGAGTCCATTTAGAAGTCAAAAGCCATGTAGGAAACACAATTTAAACCTGTAATTAAAAAATACATACTTAAATATTGAAATTAAATGTGAAAGGTGGAAGTGAGAATGAAACCAACCAATTAAAAAAATTAATTAAAACACTATCAAAAATTTAATTTTGGTTTTAAAGAAGCCATACCATTTTCAAAATAATTTTATTTGTAAAACAAAGACATTAACTTTTCAAACATTTTGTCAACCTGTTTAAATCACCTCCTAAATACTTTGTGAGACACATACACAATGTGAAATACCTGCACAATACTTGAGCTGAAAATGAATTAATTAGATATATATGTCTTCAGTAAAGTGATCTTTTTCACCCATTTCCTTAATAGTGCACGTGTATATACGAATCCAGTTAGCAGGTATCATCCAGCCGCTCTTA
Source organism: Illadopsis cleaveri (assembly GCA_013399915.1). Classification (NCBI taxonomy): domain Eukaryota; kingdom Metazoa; phylum Chordata; class Aves; order Passeriformes; family Timaliidae; genus Illadopsis; species Illadopsis cleaveri. The sequence continues at coordinate 288,587 of VXBB01017781.1, read as the reverse complement.
AAAAAATTTATAGATCTTTCTCTGCAAAAAGACTCCTCTCCTTTCAAAAGATCAATTTCACCAGTAAAATGGAGAGCAATTTCATTCAACACTGTAGCTTTCTTCCATCTTGAGCGCCATAGATCCAGACCTATAACCCTTCCATGTGCTGATACTCAGCATGATCCCTGGCATGAGTATGATTTTGCCATAGAGGATACAGAAACATTGCCATCATCTGCAAAGGATGCCAAGGCTCGCCATTCATACCTCTGTAAACATCTTCTTGGACTAGAATGAAATACTTTTGCTGCTCATTTTATTATTTCAAAAATAGCAGATTTCTTACCAAAAAAAATGATCTTTAGAAACCCGTTCCTGCAGAAGATTCCATTTTTTCCCCAAGTCAATAGATACATAAATCTAGAAAAAGAGAAAAAATGGTGAAAAATTAGATGCTAGGAAACTGATAATACTGTACAACTTCAAAGACAGGCCCTATATCACTATTAGAGAGATAGATTGTAAACAAATTTAAAAAAAAAAAGAAAATAAAAAGAGGGGGAAAAAAAAACACCCAACCAAAAAAAACCCCAAAAACCGAACCCAGAAATACATTACCAGCATTACCAGGAGCTCAGTACCTTGTTTTTCAGAGTAACAGCCTTTCATAGAGAAATTATTTTAAAATACCATCTGTAATAAAGAAAATTCTGCAACAATGACTTTTTGTTTACTGTGAAAACACAATTCATTTGGGATCAGATTCTTTTTTACCTCAGCAAGGTTACACAAGAGGGATGGTAAAAGGGCACTTCTTCTTCCCATTAATTGATCAAAGAAGCACAAATGTTTCCTTTATGCTTCAAGCCTCAATGCCATCAAAAAGACTTAAGCCAGGAAGTCAATGGATTTAAAACTCTGGTAAAAGAGGACCAAAATATATTACAGAAATGCTTAAGAGTTTTGATGAGAGATGCATTTATGGGTTTGCTCCACAGACACTAATTTGTAACCCACGAGAAGTGGTCCTTCAGCACAGAGGCAGAAAATGGCCTGGGGGAGAAGGATTCCAGCTCCAGCTTCTCTATGAACAGTTCCCCTCTGGTAAAAAAACAAATGCTAATGATATGGATTGGATATCAGGAGTGCAGATGAAAGATGTTTTCTCCCAGAATAACGTGGGATCTAAAATATCTCTTAACAAATCTTCTTCCTTTAGCATTTGCCTTCAAAATGTGTTTCCTCTCGTTAAAATAGGAAGTTTCTATCAGACTTCTAAAAGACAGATTTAAAGCTCCCCGCTGTCTGCATGCATTTCTTATTTGAGCCAATTTACATAAAATGGGTTTTCTCTTGATATCTCTAGTAAGGGGGAGAAAAAGGCAAGCGAAACTGTTCTTCTCTGATGTAGAAGTCACTAATTCAGTAACTGAGTGTTCTGGGGGAAAGTATCTTAAAAGGAGTGTTTTAAAATGGCAGGTTCAATGACAAAAGATAAAAAAACCCCACAGTTATGTATTATGTTCTACTATAGAAAATGGCAATATTAATATGTAAAGATAAAGGCTGAGGTAATGTACCATAAACTATATGGGTAAATTTGCTGAAGTTTGAATTAGAGATAGAAGAGAATTTCTCAGTTACTCTGCACACCACAATGACTGGCTTTCTTCCATTGCACACTTGATTAAAGTAGATAGATCACAGGGTGGGAAACTACAATGAGGACTCAGACTGCTTCCTGTAGTATTGACCCAGTCAATGCACAGACATAAAAGATCAGGGATCAAAAATTCTTCATCCTCAGAGCTAAATGATAGGGCTGCAGAGCCATGCTCCAGATTTGCCTGCTAAATTTCTGGTATTAAATTAATGTGGCTTAGGATTTGCTGCAACCAGGGTATTTTATAACATCCTGCTCTAAGCAATCTCCTTGCGGGCATGGGCATGGCTGTGAATGGACTGGACTGTGCAGGGTGAAGAACCTAAGCTGCTTACTTCTTCAAACACTTGTCACCACCAGCATTGCAGAAAAGATAACCATTGGGTTCGCCATTTTTCTAAAAAGTCCCTGCTCACTGGGTAACCCCTCTCAGTAGACTGTTTAAATCTGTGTCAGATGATCATTTAATGCACTGTCCTAACCCTGCTGCCTAAGCTGCAAAGAAAGCCAGGAATTCAGAAGTTCCTGGCAAGAGGGAAGAGAACTATTTAGGATAAGGGACAACACCGGCACATGAACTAAGGGACATATTTTTGTCATCAAGGAATTTCAGAAGAAAATGAAAGATTCTTGCCCTTTGAACAGTGATGCCTGCATAAGAGAAGCCAAAGGCCAAACCAAATTCACCCCCTCTCCCCCAAACCCAAACGACCTGCTCACACACACATTTAAGACTGAAGTCTAGGAGCTTATGAGTGAACAGTTTGCCTTTCTGCAGAGGGAAGAAGCCCTGCAATCTTACTGTAAGGGAGAGTGAAGTAGGACTAGTAAGGCATATTCAAACTGAAATGAAATTTTAATTGACACAGTATTTGAAATAGATAAAAAATGACACATAAATAACTTACATACACATTGAACTTTCTGTAATAAAAAATCCCAACAGAAAACTATTAAATGTGATTAGATGGGATGTTAAAACAATTATTTTAGTGGACAGCTAAAACCTTTGGCTGAAGCAAACAGATCTAATAGGTCTTATAATTCTGCTTATTCTCACTGTGCAATAAATGTACGGAAAAGTTTTTTAAAAAATATTGAAAATATTATTCTGTTTTGCTATTATTTCATCCCTTCTGCTTCCAAAAGAACAATTAAAATCTATTGCATCTTTGACAATTAAAAAAAATATCTAGAAGCATTTATGTAGGCTCAGCAAATAGATGATTGTTATTCATTATAACATAGGGGTAGCCAGAAAAACAGCATATAGATTTGAGGCAATAAATGGATTAATCCAACCACATTGACTGGATTTGCACTCATTTATGGTGTCAGCTAGAGGCTAGATATTTATTTAAACAGCATCTAGGGTTCTGAATGAAAGAACAATGCATATTTTGCAACATGAAATAAGCCCTAAATCGAATCAAAAGCTGTGAAAGAGGCCACGATGCTCCAGTAGACAAAGAAGCCTTGCTGACTGCTATTTATGAAGGACCTGATTCCTTGCATTCCTTGCAGTGTCTGAATTGCCTTTGTAAGAAATCATTTGAGTAACAGGAGCTAATGGTTTCTCCTTAGTTTTAGATTGTGTTACATTCTTTTGGGGAAGGTAAAGTTACTAAACTCAAAAACCTAGAGTGTACTGACTCCTCAGGGCAATTTCAGATCAACATTATCTTGCAAGACCATTGATTTTAGTACAGTGACCTTTTCTTGTGTCAAGTTGCAGTTTTGATTTTCAGCTCCTTCTCTGCCGACATCACTTTATCTTCCTCTCCCTTCTAGGCCAAACACATCAGATTCCATACAAAACATAAGCAGGTTACTGACCCAGTAATAGTCAAAGGCATCCTTCATTCCTACACATCCAAGGTAAAGATGTAGGACTTGTCAAGGAAGTCTTTATGCTTGACTCTTTTTAGTGTCATTGAAAGCCTGAGAAAAGTCCATCACATTACCTAACCCTTCCAGCTACTCCTGCAGAACTATTCCCTACTGTTTTGGTGTTTTTTTCAATTATTATATTTTTTTTGTCCAGTCACTTTTTAAGCATGGTAAATAGTAGCATTACTCCTTTTGGGAGATTATCCAAGTATAAAATGCCTGACAATCTTCCTAACATGTTTAATTCAGCAAAACACACACCAATTGCTTCACTTTGTGCTTCTACCTCCTGCTCTCTTCTGACAAATACTTCTACCCACTTGTTGTGGGATGGACAACTTGTTCAATACATTTTGGACTCTTACACTTCATGATTCTGCCACTCTGTAACTACAAAAAATTCAGTAATTATATCTACTGTCAGGAACAAAAGTCAAACTGAAAAGAGATATTTCCAAAACAAAGGCTTTTCATTACTTCAGGCTTCCCTGAAGTATTTTATTTACATAACATGCATTAAAATTTTTTTTTATTGTGTTAGCATTTTAAATCAAAGCTAAGTAAAATATTAATGTAATTTTTGACTTTGTTTGGTTTGCTATTTTTTTTATTCTAGTTCCATCCTTATTTGCAAATGCCTGTAAACATGAATTGGTTTGGGATCAGCTGTTAACTTGTATATTCAAAAACATGTCCAAAAGGATGACTTGATATAACATCACTGGAATCAGTGCAGTATTTGGCTGCAGCATGTGCAACTTCTCTGACTCATCTCACCACCTAAATATACACTTTCTGTCAGGTATGATGAGGGTAAAATGGACTGGAGTTTACCAATTTCAGTTTAAAACAGGACTAATTACCAGTAGAGGTGAGTCAAGGCTGCTACCAGGACCAGAATGACAGTGAGTTTGCAGCTGCAGTTTTGGCACTGTCAAGAAGAGATGAGCTACACACTTACAGATGGTGTGCACACTCATCAGTCCTTAGCCCAACCCACCCAGAAAACTGACTTCACAGTTTACCCAGAAGAAATCTGAAAGAGGCTAAAAATTTACAAACATTAACAGCTCCTGAATCTGAAAGTGGTATAAAGCCATCATAAGGGAGATAATTATTCTACATTTCTACAGAGTCACTGATTCCACAAATCCTGTTCTGCTATATGAGGGCACAGTTTGTTTTCTACAAGTTTATTTTATATCCTGCGAATAGCCTTTGGAGGCAATATTTCAACTTCATTAACTTTCTACTTTACTATAAATTCCTTATGGTCACTTTCTAGTGGGGAGCATGTTTCATTATTATTTAATTGTATTATGCAGCAGGATAAATAAATATTCCCAGTATCCATATCAACTGAAAATGCTAGGATTGAAACTACCATAACCACAAAGATCTGGACATGAATAAGATAAATATTTAAATAAATCTCAAAATCACTATGTGATTTCCTTCTGGGCAATTGGTATTTTATAAAACCGAACACTAATCAGCATGTCAGAAGTGCTTTATATAATCTTAATACAGTAATTCCTAAATTTCAAAGAAATGCAGTATCTTCAAGCCTTACCTTGCCTTCCTTGGTATAGGCAAGTACTTTATCTTCTTCTTTTGGGTGAAAAAGGAGAGTTTCCACAAAGAAGGCAATGGGTTGTTTCTGGAAAGTGGCTCCCTCATCTGTGCTGATGAAAAGGCTTTGGTCACGGTCGTTATGGGAAGAACTTACAAGAATTATCTAAAAGACAAAAACAATAACATACCTTCAGAAGCCTGATTTCTCTATAACAGACAACACAGCCTTATTTCTTTTGTGTAAATGTCAGATTTTGTACACACCTTACCTGACTGCAGTATCAAAATTCTGCAGACAAGAAACTCAAATCACCTAAGGGATATGGACTGCAAGATTTTATTAATCTTCCCTGACCAAATCTGTGAATGTTACATTGTATAACTTCTCTTGCAATCCACACCAAACTGATTATGCTCCTCATCTCTGCTCAGAATGACTGCCTTGGGTTTTGGTGCTTGTACAAGGTTCATGAGGCCACATGATAAAATCTCCAGACTAGTAAAAAAACCCCCCAAACAAACAAACAAACAAACAAACCAAAAAACCAAACCAAACCAAACCAACAAACAAAAAATCCCCCAAAACCAAAAAAAAAACCCACAAAAAACCCAAACAACCTTAAAAAAACCTAGTAATGACTTATTTTAACACATCCATATAAACACATCTCTTTATCTAGTGAGGCTACTAATTGTAAAAATAATCATTGCCATAGCAGAAGAATGACCAAGGAGAAAGAACTTCTTTATAATACCTCTCCATTGTTTTGCTGTTCTCCTCTTCCTGACATATTTTGAATAAAAAGGCAATTCATTTTGATGCAGAAAAATATGCCAATAAATTATTTGTATTTCCTTCTCAGGTCCAAACAATGCTTTGACGCAAGATAATATCTTGAGCTGTCTCCTTGTGTGACCTTTATGTCAAGCTTTAAGCAACAAAGAAATTCTCCCCACATAATTTAGTTAGAATTTCACTCATTTCAACTTCTTCACCTTTTGCTATAACATCATGGTTCTAAAACTGCCACTGTGAGGATCCATTTTGATTGTTTTTCCAGATCAAAAGGGTCCAGTTGGCATTCAAAAATATGCATTTATCAACTAGCCTGCAAACAAACTGGATTTTCAAAGTCCAGCTGGGCTCTCTCTCACTCACACTTCAAAAACAATTAAAAAAAAAATCCTTAATTCAAAATGTATTTAGAATATTCAGCAAATGGTGCAGAAAACACCACAGAATACTGATCACTGTGATACAGTGACTGTAAATTGCTTACAGAGATAAATGGCAATGAGCTATGCAAACAGAATTACAATAATGTGAACACAGAGAAGGAAAGAGATTAACAAAAACAGTATAATTTTTATGTAGTCGCTTTTTTAGAGCAGAGCTGAAGTTAAAATTTTGAAACTTCTAATGAATTATACAGCTATGACAGCTGGGCTGAGCTTTTACTGCAATTGATCTTGGGGGGGGAAACTATAAATTCAACTATAAATTCAACATTTATAGATGCTCCAATCTGACAAGTAACTTAAGCATGTGCACTTGTCCTTGAAGCACATACACAGTGGTACTAATTACAAAGGCTTTCATATACCTCAAATGGGGCACTTAGTGAAGTACATTGTTGAAGACAGACAACTGCAGATACTCCAGGGTTCATGGTCCTGTGCTGAAATCCCACACTAAAGCATATATTAAGGGAAATCTACTCCATTAGCTGCATGACTAGGTCAGTAAGAAGAGCAAAATAACAACCCATTACATTGTTATAATCTTGTATTTTTTAATGATATAATTTGCCCAAGAGTAGGAAACTGACATTTTTCTTGGAGAGCCTCTGTAAATGACACCTTCACAAATGTCTTCTCTTTTTTCTACTGTATCCAAGGGATTTCTGTCTCTTGGGAAGTGCTTCAAACACTGTCTGTTTAATTCATTACTATCTACACTCCATCAGTAGCTGCTGGTAGCCTAGATACAGCATTCAAAGATTCTTGTAACACACTCATTTATTAGGGTTTCTGCAGCAGGCATGGCATGAACCTAAAATTGAATGTGGCTGCCATGTCCTGCCGTGTTCCTGTGCCTGCATCTCAAGGGGGAGTGAAGAAGTGTTTATGCCCAGCACAGAGATTTGTACTTTTTTGCCAGACTCCCATCTGTGATTTAGGCTTAAAATACCTATTTTCTCTTGGAAATAAATAAATTCAAACTATTTTCCTGCTGGGAGAGGTATATAGTGCTCATCCCTGTTGCTTCGTGACCAGAACATAGAGAGAAGGACCTGGTCCCCAGAAAAGGCACAAACTGCACTTGTTCAGAGAAGTAATCTCTGAACTACAGCAATACTGTCTTGCTTTTTTTTTTCTTTTCCTGACCCTACAAATCTTACACTTCCAAAAATATAAAAATTATGGCAAAATAATAAAGGAATGAGATTTATAAAATAGGGAGTGGTTTTCACTGTTAATGAGGCTTAAATATAGGCATGTCTAAGTTTCAAAATGTGGACTCAACAGCACTGAAATCATAAGAAAAATGTTTGTCATAATGTAATGCAAACTCACTGTGATATTTGCTAATGCTGTCTTTCAAAAATATTATGTATCTTTTGGAGGTAAATCTATTTTAAAAAAACCCTAAAGATTGTAGACTTATAAGCATATATGGCAGGGTCGCTAACTATTTTTTTCTTCATACACATATTATAATTCATTTAAATAAATATTTTTGAATTTCACTCAGTGTTGTGATTTATATTTCAATAGTTTAAACTGATCATTATGTGCCAGACATACAGATTTTCTTCCCACAGCTAACACACCAGGTGCTCAGGCTTGCCTGCTGGCTAACACTAGTTATTTAGGAAAATTCTCCAGACTAAATATTGTATCCACATTAGATGCCTTCCATAACAAGGTTTATTTACTTTGTAAGTGGAACAAGTAGCAAAACTCTCCTGCAAGCAATTGATGAAGGGATGCAACTGGGACATACTATCTGGAGAGCCAACTAGCAGTGTTGGCTGAGGGTTTTCACCCAAAATAAACTACTTCCTTGAATAACTGTGTATTTAAAAACCTGAACAGAGTTTAGGCATAGATAAATTTGAGCTCCTTTTAAACATTTTACACATAATTTCTCACTCCCGTGAGATTCTTCTAATTTTATTTTTTTTAAAGTAAATTGTTACTTTATATTATGCTGGTTATCTCAGACCTCAGTACCTAATCTCCATCTAGCTAAATAAACCACAATAGCACGTGTATACATTCAGGTCAGATGTAAGTCTACAACTCCAGTAGCTACACAGAAGCAAAAAAAAAAAAATATTTCAAGGAGATAAACAGTGGATTGTAATGAAAAAGAGTAAAAATAGTATCTCTTAGAGATGAACAAAGGGAAAAGGGAAAATAAAATAAAAAAAGTAATAAAAAAGAAAAATACTACATGCACCATGCCAATATAGGAATTAAACCATTCCAAAACTAAAAAAAGGCATGCTTTTCCTCATTTCAGAAAAAGTCAGTGAGGCAGAAGTTAACAGAAGTATCAAATAAATCTGAAAATAACATAATTAAATCCATTTGTTTAATCTCTCTTTCAGGACTGATTGGCCAATATGCATGTCTAACCATTCCTGCTATGAGTGGAATCACAATCTGAGCCCCAAAGGATGAAAAGATTCTGATGGCTTAGGCTACAGTTCTTTGCATATCAGACTTTTTCTTTCACTGTTACCATGAAGATTTGGAATAATCATAGTGATTACTCGGGAGTCTTTAACTGTAGATTTGGCAGCAATTCAAAGTTATGCTGCAATTTCAAGTGGCAATAAACAAAGGATATTAACATGCATCATTTGCACTGTGTCTGAAATATAACCCCCCTCCCCTCAGTTTAGGTCCAATCGAAATTTAAACTCAAGACAAATTTGATCTTAATCAGCACTTTCTCTAAAAAAAGGCAATTTTCCAACATATTACAATTGTTCTGTCTCTTTCAGCTTCAGCAACTGATCTTAATTTTAATTGTAGCTTTTATTTTCCTTTCTATTTCTCTAGTATTACAACGGAAAAAAAAAAAAAGTAGTAATGTTCATGAATAAATTTTTACACTCACTGCATCTGACTTGCTAAAGGAGATTTCTGCAGTAAGTGTTGAGAGAGACGAGACACACTATTTTTTAATTCTATAATCCTCCATAAGGTCAGAAATCAAGACNAAAAAAAAAAAAAGTAGTAATGTTCATGAATAAATTTTTACACTCACTGCATCTGACTTGCTAAAGGAGATTTCTGCAGTAAGTGTTGAGAGAGACGAGACACACTATTTTTTTAATTCTATAATCCTCCATAAGGTCAGAAATCAAGACACTCCTCAGCACTCCATACTTACTCTGAAGGAAAAAACCTCGTTTGGGTAGAGTAAGAAATGAAAAAAATATAGAGACTCTTTATTTAAGCACACAGCAGACATGCACTGAGAAGCCAAGCATGGCCAGGAAGAACCCACGCTTCCTCAGACACCCCCAGTAGGCTGAACTCCCACTGGACAGAGAGGATTCATCTCTGGGGATACAATCCTAAAGAATATTTGATCTACTAGAAAAAAAAAAACCCTTAATGATGTGAACTTATAAGCCATCCCCACTGAGGTCAAGTAATTTCATAGAACACTTCCAGGCAGGGCTCATCAGCAACTACTCTGAACAATAATCTTTCCAGCATCTCATCACCCTCACAGTAAAGAACTTTTTCCTAAAATCCAACCTAAATCTACCCTCCTTCACCTTCAAGCCATTAAGAACATGCAGTGCTAATGCCTAGATGAAGGTGCTTGGCTAACCTGCAGACAAGGCTGTTGAGCTCGGGGCATCACCTGGTGACACCATCACAGAAGCTCTGTGCCTACACAGCTCTGAAGGGAAATGGTCTTTGTGCCAGTACTGCCAATCTCAGGGCACTACTCACAGAGCTCCACAGCACTGCAGTCACGCCCTCAACATTTATAAGACTAAGTAACTCATCTATTTTTCTTGGGTTTACAATTTATGTTATTCATACGCTATTAGATACGCTTGGCTGAGTGAGAGATTACCAAAGCTCCTGGTCCCACTCGTAAATGAGATGTTGCTTCTCAGGCAGCACTCATAAAACACCCAAAGTGGACCGCAAAGGGTTATGATTTTTATTTTGGATAATATGAGAGACCTGATAACTCAGGAGTGGCTAAGTGAGAGTGAATTATAGTCCCTTTACTCTCAGAGTGGTGAAAAACAATACCTAAAAATCAACCCAAGGTAATTCCAAGCAGAGAGTAAAATAAAATGTCTCCCAGACAGCAGCTTAATCTTGTAGATTTTCCCTGGAAGTTGCATTACAAAATCACTCATGACAAATGTGAAGTTATAAGTGGATCTAATAAGTCTGCTTGTGTCCAACTGAATTGGGTGGAATACATATAGAAAGGAATTTACATACACACCAGAACAGTATTTTACTTTTTATGTTAAGCATTCACAGCCTCCTCTAGAATTCTTACTTTCACTTGAAGAGTCCATTTTAAGCTGTCACACAGAAGCATTTCAAAACAGCAACTAGTCTCCAGGAGAACCACCATAAGGGAAAGGAAAATGGGAATATTAAGGTGATTCCTGAGAATTATTTGCTACACTGATCACATAATCTCAGGACACAATCAAAGGCCATCTGAAGCAATCCTGGTGGAGCTAATGGAAAACATGTATCACAGTTTCTTCTCCCCTGGGTTGTGGTCAGCTCATTAATCATTTGGAATATCACAACAGAAGGTGCAATATTTTTTATCCAGTATCAGCAACATATTAGGCACTTTAGGATGTGGAATGAATATTTAGAAGTCAGGATCTTAAAATAAGCTGGTTAGCAACTGGGGCAGTTGGTAACACATGAGACATACTGAAGAAAGAGTGAACATCAGAGGTAGCACCTTAACAGAAAAATGTGTTCAGAGTAACTGGACAGAGCACAGCTGGCTTACACTGCACCTAGGCAAGTCTGAAATAATATAAGCAGATAATAAAAGAAAATAGTTTTGAAATAGTTGGCTTTCCTTTAGGATATTCACCACAGTGAAATCAAGTTTAAGGGCGCTTACAGATCATAATAATGATGTCCATAGAGAAACAGCTACAGATGTTCTGACTGGTGTTGACGAACAGACTGAAAATTCTGCCCTGTTGGCAACCTGTATATACCTAAATCAGTCAGATCGTTTGAACTGAACACCTCAAATGGGCTGATGATGCCAAGTCTCTAGGGTATACCAATTACATCTCAATTCATCGGTCTCCTTACTTAGAGAAGGGTAGGATACACAAGCTGATCATTTACCAATTCCTCCACAGAACAAACCTCATCCATCTATAACCTGCTAGAATCAAAACATCATTGCCACTTGACTACCATGACTGCAAATTTTCATGAGAAATGCTCTCTTCAAAAACATTTCAGAGCAGTACCTCAGGCTGCCAGCCTGAGAATTCAAAAAACCTGGCACATATTAAGAAAATTAGGATTTCCTGCAATATACTGAGAAAAGCATGACTTTGCCAAAGGTCACAGTCAAAACAGAAGAGTCCTTTGATCTTTCTGCAAAGTCCAGTGTTAGCCTGGCTATTGTTAGTTCTTCAGTAAAAGTGATCATTTGATGTACCTCTTGTAAACCCCTACATCCAAAGTGAGCAAAATTTAATGTTGAGATGGTTTGAGGGGTGGTCCCCATATTGGTTTGTTCACATATTCAAAAGTTTTGGTTTAAATTGATGCAATTCAGTATTGCAAGAACTAAATCTTTTCCAGTATGCTCTAAATCTGGTCTTTTCCAATATGCTCTAAATCAGCAGTGTGAGTGGAGAATAGCACTGGGGAAGGCATAGTGCCAATTCTTGTCACAGCAGGGGAATGCTCCCCAAACTGGTTTTATATTGCCCATGAAATAAGAAAATTTTCTGTGTCTCAGAGGAAAAAAAAAAAAAAAAAAAAAAAAGGGAGTTGTATTAAAAGCAGAAATGGGCAAGTTTCACTCTTTCCCACCAATATTTCCACAAACATTGGTATTTACCAGACAAAACAGGCACACACTGATCTTTTTAGCTTAGGCATTCACCGATTAATCTAATTCAAGTTATTTTGTAGACCTCCAACTAAACTGCAAATATTTTCTGCCTGAACACATCACAGAGCAAAAATATAAAACAATGCTTTTCAAACATGATAATGGATACACAACAAATGACTGCATATGTGATTTGATCTAAATTAATGAAGAAACAGCTCAAACAGTTCCTAGCCACCAGCCATTAATTTGTCTATAGCAAAATCTGCACTAGGCTCAAAGAGAAATTACATGGATGGTAATTAGTGACAGGGAGAAAACATGAAGGAAAGAAAGGCAGTTGTGGTGGCTAAAATTATCACTCATATAGGATTGATCAGGACCTCATCATCTTCTGGCATAGATAAACACTTTTCTGTCTTAAAAATACTAAAGGTACGCCTCATGGTCCTTAGATATGAATCTCAGCTCTGTTATAAGGCTGTACAAGAATTTTCTGGGAAGACTACAAAAAGGATCTCTCAAAACATTACTCTGGGGAATCTCACTTTGCACCATTTTCCCCCTTCAATACCAAATACTCATCAGGTGTTTTCACAGGCAAAGGTCTTCCCATAAGGCACTCAAGACATCCCTAATACCAGCTGAGGCATCAACTTCAAGCACTTCTATTCCTCTCTCTCCCCATTTTATAGAGCACTTCTTATGGAGATCAAGGTATTTAATGACTCTGCCACAGGTTATAAAAAGAATAGGTAGCATTTTCCAAACTTGTAGGTGAGAAATGTGTGTGTGTGTGTGTGTGTGTGTGTGTGTGTGTGTGTATGTAAATATACACATTTGTTAACACAAACAAGGTCAAGCAACCAGATGGGCCACCTCCAAAGCTGCTGAAGCTGCCGACTCTAATCACTGAGAGCTTTGAAAGGCTCAGTGACTGGGACAAGTTCCTGAAGACTGGAAAACAATAAACATCACGCCTGTCTTAGCACCATCTACAAAGTGCTTCAGATGTGTCTCACACGTCTCACATGTATTTTGCTTTTGCCCATTTCCATATCTAAAGGCATAGCTGGCACTAGGAAATGAGCTGGTAAAGTCCTTATCCTTTAGGAAGTACCTGATTCCTTTTGAAAAGTGTAGGCACTCACTCGAAAGGAGGTCTGGGTATAGTTAAAGATTGAACAGGTCTTCTCCCCTAGATCATGAGGGAAAACACAAACCTGGGGGAAAGAGCTGCTCTGAGCAAGTCTTTCATATTAAGTCACAACAGATTATGTGGGTTTGAAGGAGAAAATGGGAAACAGAGAAAAAGGGGAGAGCAGCAGAGGCAAGTGCTGGAAAAACAGTAATTATTTTTCACTTGAATTTGGCCATATCTCCATTATGTAGGCTACAAAGCTTAATTATAAAAGCTCTTGCTATTGAAATATTTCCCCTTATCTTTGATATCCAGCCCAAATGGACTGGAAAAAAAACCTTGAAAAGCAGAAAGAAAATGTCTTTTAAAGTAATTTTTGGTCCCATTAGGGTGAATCTCATTAATAGAAAAGGACTTCACTGAAGAATAGAGCTTTTATATTCAGAAGCATACAGTACTGCTGTGTCTGATTTTAGCAGCACTGCAGACAATAAACCTTTCTCCACTGGGGCTTAGATTTTTGCCGTTGTAAAATACCCATTTGATACTGAGGTAGGGCTTCAGTAAATACACGTACCTGGTAGCCATTGTCCTAGTTTTCTCTGGGTGTACTTGGGAGTGGTGTTGATTGGTGCTTTTGGAAGAGTATGTTTAAAATACCTTTTCTATTGAAAAGCATATTTTTTTTTTCCCATAGCTGAAATGTATTGCTAAAAACTTACAGCAGATTTATGAGCATGATTCCTAGGGTCCATGAGACACTTAGGGGGAGAGAATAGCTCCCTCTGGGGATGCTCCACCTTTTGCACATAGTTAGAAAATATTTGTTGGGAAGAGATACTGTCTTTGCTCATTAGTTGTTAGAGCACTCACATGTGTCAGTGCAGGAACAAGTCCTGGCCTCATCCCAGCTGAATGCTGTTATTACTAAACCTCAGGCAATTCTGCATATATTCTCACACATATGAAAGAGAAATGGCTGCATATCACCCAAACCAGCTCAGAAGTAGAAATAACATGCTCTTGCTCATTTGCTACATTGGAAAAATTTAGAAGAAAGTGTTGTTGTTTCTATCTTTGTTCCTGAGAATGTTATTTTGACTCTTTTCCAGTCCATTTTAATGAGTAATTTAAAAGTGAATACAAATATTAATAAATGAATGCACAAACATTTCTACTAATACCCTTTTCTCCCTTTTACTAACATTTAATCCCCCTTAGAAGCTTGTAATTAAACCAGGCATTTGTTTGTGTGTTATTTTGTTTGGTTTTAACATAATATTTCACTGGAAAGTTGAGGAGCTTGGCTCCTAGCAGTGTGTTTAGAGAGAAAGCAGCTAGGAAGATTTCAGGAGCTTTCACTCTTGCCAAGAACATTGCTAGAGGTTCAGCTACAAATTACAGCCAATATGGGAAAAGAAAATCCAGGCAATATTGTTATTTTCCATTCAAAGACAAGCAGCTACACAGAGCTCTAAAAACATGAGACCAAGGTTAGTCTTGGAGTTCCAATTCTGATCGCAGTCAGATGGAACTCTGCAAACTGACCATTTTGCGGACTCTGGGACTGACGCCATCTAAAGCAGAATCCAAACAAAACATCAGCCTTATCGCTGCTTTGGCACTTACAAGATTTTGCAGTAGTTCTTGAGGCTGTAACTTGAATGTCTTACGAGACTTCATATTTATCACAGTTTCTCTACAGTTCCCATCAAATACCAACAAGATGGGAATAAAAATACGTGTCCTTCGCGTGATGTTAAAAGATGGATTCCTGCAGTGTGTGGGAGATAATTTCCCAACACAGCTGATGAGGGAGACAGCTAGGGAACATGCCCTGCTGGACCTCCTGTGTAGGAACAGAGACACTGCTGTGATCACAAAATGGTAAGTTTGCTGTTCTTGGAGAAGCATTTCTGACATTTGGAAGAAGGTCCCTTGGAAGAAGGGGCATGCAACTTGGGAGGACAACAAAGGACGTCATGAGGTTATGCAGGGAGAAAACTAGAAGGGCCAAAGCCCAGCTAGAACTTAATCTGCCTAATGTCATAAAAGAGACATACATACAGACAAAAAAAAGGTTAGATTGCTTTTCTTGTGTGTTTTGAGTTGGGCTTTTTTGTTGTGGTTGTTGGGGCTTTTTTGTTGTGGTTGTTGGGATTTTTTCCTGTTGGCATTAGCCCTGTAAATGACACTGTACTTTCTTATGTTTATAAAATCCTTTCTAATGTAACTGTCCAGCACATCTTGTCGTTCACCTCTTATGCTTTAAGCCACTGCAGCCCAGGACCACAGCTAGACACTGATAAAAAATGTAAGAATACTTGCAGACTTTTTATTGATTATATTTGAGATAATGCTCCTAAAAACTTCTAAGCACCATCAAATCACCATAATACAACAGAACTAACTGGGTGGAGGCCAGTGTGAGCAGACCATAAAGGATGAGACATAAAAAATTAAACACTGGGATATATAAAGAGCCTCTTTCACATAATTAAAAGTTAATTTAAAACTCCCAGTATAATCTATATTGAGAAAAAAATGGCCTTTTGTCATTTCTTCAAGTGAGTTTCCTCAAAGAAGCACTCATCTGAGACTGCAGCCCATTCCAGAAAAGTAAATAGAAATCACAAAATAATCAACAGCCTGTCCCAGGTGGCATACTAATTTACTAACAGTTCTTGATAATTTATTGCAAGTTAAACAGTTCAGTGACAGGCAGGGAAAAAAAAGGGGAGGAAAAATACCTTATTTATTCTCTTGCCTGACAGTGTCTCACACTCAAATCTACCTCGCTTCATCAGCTTGCTCCTAGGCATTTCTTTGAGAGAATTAATAAGTGGCCAAGAAAAAGTTTGCAGAGAAATAGACCATAAATTATTTATTGTTACTGAAAACAAAAGGGCTTATAGAACTCAAAAGGTATCAAAGACGACATATTTACAAAAAAAAAAACCCACCCCCTCAAAAAAAATGAAACAAAAAAAATACCACCCAACCAACCTCCCCCAAAAACCAAGAGAAAAGATAAGCCTCATTCAAGAAGAAAGATTGCCTAGGTAGATGGCTAGTTTTCCCAAATTTCCTTTGAACAGACCTTTGTGGTATGTGAAATACTTTGCTTTTGATAACTAAGCAATATACTGTGTATTTATACAAAGGATCCCAATAAAAATGGTTCAGGAAGAACAACTAAAATTTCTCTGAGTTTTAACTGTATAAATCCAGGTGGTGATTTGGCACGCAGAAATAACACCAGTGTTAGAATTCATAAACAAAGCCGCAAGAGGACCCCACCATCTAAAATGTGCTCAGCATGCCTGTAGTCCTAGCTGGGTTTTCAAAGGGCTTCAGCACATCCATTTCTCTGTCAGCCTGATTACAAGTTGCCTGGGGCAAGACTCTCCCTGCTTCCCATCTGGACAGTGCCAAGCTCATCATACCTTTGCCTATAGGTGCAATAATTATAAAAGTAAATAAATACAGCTGCCAAAACAAGACTGGTCACACCCAGTGCTAAGAGCAGCTGAGTGTTTTTTAAAGTAATTTTTTTTTAACCCCAAATGAGTGAGGACTTGGTGATTTTTAAAGAAACAATAATTATTTATGGCATATTAATTCAAATGAGCTACACACTGTCCTCATTTCTGCTGTCATATTCAGAAAGCAGCTCCACTAATTTCATTCACTGTACTGCTGCTGATACACTAGTGGTGTGATTTGCAAACTGCTCAGCATCAGAAATTCCCAACTGCAGCATCTTTTACGCTTTCCACAATTTTTAGAGAATTTAAATCTATGCCTACAGAGAAGCCTGGGTCAGCTTAGCCTCCTATTCTGAGTATCTTTTCCAAGGTTTAACACTAGGAAGAGTTTTCAGTATCCCAGAGCTATGAATGTGACTTTACAAACAACCATGGCCGTGGGTATTAATGAAAGGTTCTCTGTGATTTGGACTGCTGGAGTAGCTGCAGACAAAGAGAAAGAGAGCAAAAGAGAACAACACAGGTTCATGCCCAAGAACCTGAAGTGACACCATGCTAACAGACAATAATCATTGCAACCAATTGAGAAGCTGAACTGTTGCCCTGGAAAACATGCTGTGGCTGAGAAACATCAGATTGCCAACAGCTAGTTGAAACAGGATGAAAAAAGTTGATGTTTTTGGAGTGGGCTATATAGTTTCTGAGGAATGTTAAATTCTTGCAAAATCTCAACAAAAACATACCCAACCTGTCAAACCTCAGGTAAGATGTATTCATCTGGTTCCCATCTCTCTCTCAGTGACAGTGAGGGACTTTCAGGTCCCTCTGCTGAACAGGGCACAGGATTCTATCTGTGAAATCCAACCAGGTGAGGCAGCTACAGCATGATGCCAATATTTTTCTAGTACAAAAAAAATTATTTATTTTTCTAGTACAAAACAATAACAAGCAAATTTATTATTATTATGTTTGTTTCTTTCTTATTCACATTCAAATTTACAGTGAGTGAGTATATTTAGTCTTTCAGCTTTGAGAATTCAATTTGTGAATTCAGATTTAGGCCATAGATTCTCACAGAGCATGGAACCTACGTCTACTGCAGGTAGACACTGTAGGGAACTAGGACCATAAGGTTCAAAGTAGTGCAGATTTGGTTTCCAACTAAAACTTGTCCTAGAATAAAGCAATTTCCC
>VXBB01017781.1:242298-270483 GCA_013399915.1 Illadopsis cleaveri | reverse complement strand
AAAAAAAAAAAAAAAATCTGTCCTATATTGAGACCCTTTTCAGAAACAGGCAAAAGCTAAATTCTGAATTCTAAAATTCTACCCCCATCTTCACACTATATCTTATTAACCAGAGGTTGGTTATCTCTGCTTTCTACCAGTAAAATGAACATGAACAGTCTTTACATGTCTTCAGAGCTTTGGAAACATTCATGAGATACAGAACATGTTATAATATGCAGTTCAAGTTTTCATGGTCACTAGCATCCAAGATTTACTATGCTCAGGCTGGGAATTTATATATTTTGTCCCTCCAACCCCCAGGTACATCTTTTGATTTCTCTACATTATTCACGTCTAAATGAAACTGCAAATTGACAAACTAGTACTGCAGGAGGAGGAGAAGGAGGAGAAGGAGGAGAAGGAGGAGAAGGAGGAGAAGGAGGAGAAGGAGGAGAAGGAGGAGAAGGAGGAGAAGGAGGAGAAGGAGGAGAAGGAGGAGAAGGAGGAGAAGGAGCAGTATAGGTTATAGGTAATTTAAATATGCATCTCCATCAAAAGTTGCAGTTAAAGTGATTTCCTGCTGTCCTGTATCTTTAGCATATCTGGGCCTCCCAGGGAAGCATTTGATTGTCTGTAGTTCCCATTATGTAGCTCGCTAGCAATGGGTGATCCTGTGATTATATAACTTCCCATGAAAAAATGGTCTGGCTTTATGTCAATATTCTGTCCACACTTGTCTTCAGAATGTAGGAATTACTTAAGATTTTTTTTAATCTATCCCTAAATCCTCTGCTATTTTTAATCAAAACAGTCAGCTGTGACCTTTTTTAATCCATACTCACTATGTTAAATATATGGGGGAAAAAAATACCTTCAAAAGTTTCAGGGTACTTTTTTGCAATGTAGTTATGGTAAAAAACCAATTTGTTGTGGATGGTGTAACATAATGGAAGCTGACAAGGTACAATAACTGTTTCCCAGAGCACACTGCACTCTGCAAACATAGATCACAGCAGTAAAAACCACACAGCTTTTCCTCAACAGAAGATTTGTAATAAAATTACATGCTCACAAAGCCTTCCCTCTCAACACCAGAGCCTAAAGCTATGCCAACTCTACTGCATGTTGAGATGATGCCCTGCCACCTCTCTGCTGAAGGCTACACTCTAGAAAAGGAGCAGTAAAAAGGCCTACCCTGGTCACAGACCAGAATATTATGATAAACTGCTTTATTGGTATTTTAAACTAGATTCATCAGGATATGATTCTTGGAGCCCAACAAAGATGTGCTGTGATAGGCAGCAAAACAAGGCATTAGAGATCCCAGGTTGTATCTGATATTCTCTCAGCAATTCAGTGTAAGACTCTGGGAAGTGTTTAGCTCACCTCTCTGTGCTTTATAATACCCATCAACATAATGTAGGTAAATGCTTATGTGCATTGCAGGATTAATGTGTTGGAATAAAAATATGCCTTAATATTAAACTGTCCTTTGCTGTAAATACTCCAGAATATCCCTACTTACACTTCTTGAAAAAATAACTACACAGGTTTCATTCTCTCTGTGTTTCTTCTCATTTTCTCTGCTGGCATTTTGACCATTTAATGTAAAACTTTTGTTGTAATGGGCATAATGTAGATCAAAATAGTAACCACTAAACAAGAAAACAAAAACTATTGTGAAGAAAAATAAACATCTGTGCTGTTCAAAGGAGTCTCAAAAGCAGATTGTCCAAAAAGTAAGTGAATCTTCTACTCATTCAACTCCATAGCTCCCTGTAGAAATGACAGAGCCTATGAAGATCATTAAATCTGCTGAAGTTCAGTCTAACAGATGCAAATCTTTACCCAAATAAAATCTCTTGCTATAATATCTGTTCTAATCACATATGCCAGTGTAAAAATTGTGACTAAGACAATGAAGTCCAGATGTATTTTGACCTTTGAAAAAAACAGAGCTGGAGGCCTATACAGTCCTTCTTCACTTTAATATAGGAGGTGTTTTAGGGAAATAACTAATCACTCCTTATGTAAGGCGAGGCTGCAGAGTCAGGTCTGCCATGACCATCTGTTGAACTAAAACAATTTGTGATGAGCATCTTGTTTTCCAGAGGTGTAAGAATTCAAGCCTTTGAGCTGGCTTATTATTTATAGCACACCAGCACTCTGTGATTTTCACATTATCAAGAAGTACTCAATGAGAAGTTAACACTTGTACTAGCACTCCATTTCTCCCACCCTACCTGTTCTGACCTGAAAGTTAGCCAATATACCTATTTTTAGTTCTAGTAATTACCACTCTTCAGATTCTCACCACTCTGAAGAAAGACCTGAATCACAGCACTCACCATTATATTAAAAAATATGAATGGACTGTACTTGGACTACTCAATAAAAAGGAATCAAAAGTTATGTCAAATCATGCTGACTCTAAGTTGATATAAACCTTTCTTTGACTCAGGAAAAAGGTCACCCTGTCAGTACTGAGAGCTACCTGTGCTTCTGGATGCTGAGTTCTGTGTCAGTTTATTTGAATTAATGGAATACAGGTTGGATACAGTCTGATCACAGAAAGATTCTTAAAAATATTTATCAAGGAAACATTTGTACACAGTCTTGATCTGATGTTTTATTAATATATTCTGTAGCCTGCAGAATACAAAACCATGAGTGTCCCTTGCAGATGGAAGAGAGGACTTGGAGGTTGCTGGCAGTTGTTAGCACTCCCTTAGACCAAACCCCAAGAAAGATTTGTATTCTGCAAGGACAGCCTTCCTCACTGAGTTAGGGAGTGAAAGGAAAGCAGAACTACAATACTCATGGAGACCCNCAGATTTTACAACTATTGCTGAATTATCAGAATGTTTTTCTTCCCAATATCCTTTAAATTCTGAATAGCAGTTTGGCAAACAATAAGTATGTAACATAGATTACCACCTGAAATTT
This sequence comes from Illadopsis cleaveri, assembly GCA_013399915.1. NCBI lineage: Eukaryota > Metazoa > Chordata > Aves > Passeriformes > Timaliidae > Illadopsis > Illadopsis cleaveri. The sequence goes on along the minus strand of VXBB01017781.1, from coordinate 267,555 downwards.
TAATCTTGTAAAAAGACAAATGGATAAAATGAACGAAAATCAAGTATGAGTCTTAAATCAAAGCAGTTCTAGTGTGTTCCAGTACAAGAGTGAATATATACCATTGCAGAGAAATGCCAGATAATCCTAAATTTAAATTATTTTCTTTCTATTTACAGAGCAAATTTATTTACTAGACTAATTTTAGGAACCTTTGAAGAACAGTATTTGGCTGCTTGAAAAATATTAAAAAGCCATTAAAATGTGGCATTTGTACAATTCATGTGGACAATAACTGCAGGAAATCTTAAGTCATGCTGTCTTCTGAATAATCACTAGGAATACCAGCATTACTCACACCACATCACTAGCTACTCCTCAGTCACAAACAGCTGTAATTAAGGAATGATTGGAAAATGTGAAAACGTATCTTCGTACTGGGCTACTAAAATTATTTTTTATCACCTCAAGAGATGCATAAAAAAAGACCATGTCAGTAACAGACAAAATTTTTCTTCCCAATTCATACTCTATACATAAACAATCCAATTTTCACCAAACTGGACCTCTGTTTGCCTTGGTTTCAATACTAATTATAGATACAATCAGTCTTACATGAGAACAATACAGGTACAACATTCCCTGTTCATCATCTCTTTACTCTCAGTCTTGCTTATTTAATTACATCTACAGCAGAACTTGCTACATTTTACAGGGACAAACCATTTTACATTTCAATAGTGGCTCTTACTAATTCAACCCAGCTGCCTGCTATCCAGACACATTTATTTCTTTATTCTCATTACAGTGCAGAATTAACACATATCCCAACATTCAACAAGGAACAGCACTTTAGGTGCCTTGATCCAACACAACCGAATTATTGACATGACATTCCTTCCTGAATCAAAAAGCCTTCCTTGTCAAAAGCAATCTCCAGCTCCTACAACTTTTTGCTGCTGTTCTTCCTTTCTCTCCCTGCCCTTGTACCAGTCTTGATTTCCCCTGGAGGGATATTCGTCTTTTTTCAATCCCACTCAGCTTGTTCATTCCCTGTTAGGTACAAACCTGACACTCCTGTTCCTTCAGATTTTGATTGTCAAAGTATCGGCTGTCTGCTCAGAAACCCCCACAATTAAAAGCAGTGTGATCCTGTATACAAGTATTTGAAGGGAAGGTGTCCAGAGGACGGAGCAGGCTGTGCTCAGTGATGCCAATCACTAGGTCAAGAGGCAGTGGGGAGAAACTGATGCAAAACAAACTCCACCTGAATAATGGGAAGAAATTCTTTACTGTGTGGGTGACCAAACACTGGAACAGGTTGTCCACAGAGCATGTGGAGTCTCCTTCCCTGGAGATATTTAAGAACTGTCTGGACACAAACCTGTGCCATGTGCTCTGGGATGGCGCTGCTTGAGCAGAGAGGTAGGACCAAATGACCCACTGTGGTCCCTTCCAACCTGACCCATACTGTGATTTGGTGATCCTGTCCCAGAAGGCTAAAATACAACACATGTATCTGAAGGGCTTCTGAATACTTCTATAACTCCTTACACACCACAGCAGCTCAGGAATGTGAACATAAAGAAGGAAAGAGATTCTATCATTTCTAATGTAAAAAGGCAAATATGATGCAGAACAAAGGAAAAATACTACCATTGCTCTCCATTTTGTGAACTGATGGAGAAAAACAAAGATCAGCTTCGAAAAAACTTTTACCTTCTACTACACCATGTAAACAAAGACTTTGAAAAACACTGAGAAAAAAAAAGCAATTCCTTTTGTGACACTGTGAATTTTCCAATTATGTCAAAACTTGTTACTCTAAGCCCTTGAAAATCTGGTCTTAATCTCAGGCACTAAGCAATTTTGATCTTTTCTGTCCTTGCCTACCATCCCCCAAATCTGTTCCCAAAAGGATTCTATAACTGTGAAGTCTGTTACAGAGCTGGCTATTAATGCAGTGCATTTTCTGTTTCACTCAAGAACTTAATACCACGTTTCTTAGTTTCATATATGTATATATTTTATGGCAGCTAAATGCTTGTTCTCAACATGTGCCATTAATACCAAGCACCNACACTGGAACAGGTTGTCCACAGAGCATGTGGAGTCTCCTTCCCTGGAGATATTTAAGAACTGTCTGGACACAAACCTGTGCCATGTGCTCTGGGATGGCGCTGCTTGAGCAGAGAGGTAGGACCAAATGACCCACTGTGGTCCCTTCCAACCTGACCCATACTGTGATTTGGTGATCCTGTCCCAGAAGGCTAAAATACAACACATGTATCTGAAGGGCTTCTGAATACTTCTATAACTCCTTACACACCACAGCAGCTCAGGAATGTGAACATAAAGAAGGAAAGAGATTCTATCATTTCTAATGTAAAAAGGCAAATATGATGCAGAACAAAGGAAAAATACTACCATTGCTCTCCATTTTGTGAACTGATGGAGAAAAACAAAGATCAGCTTCGAAAAAACTTTTACCTTCTACTACACCATGTAAACAAAGACTTTGAAAAACACTGAGAAAAAAAAAGCAATTCCTTTTGTGACACTGTGAATTTTCCAATTATGTCAAAACTTGTTACTCTAAGCCCTTGAAAATCTGGTCTTAATCTCAGGCACTAAGCAATTTTGATCTTTTCTGTCCTTGCCTACCATCCCCCAAATCTGTTCCCAAAAGGATTCTATAACTGTGAAGTCTGTTACAGAGCTGGCTATTAATGCAGTGCATTTTCTGTTTCACTCAAGAACTTAATACCACGTTTCTTAGTTTCATATATGTATATATTTTATGGCAGCTAAATGCTTGTTCTCAACATGTGTCATTAATACCAAGCACCTGTATTATAGAGACATTACTTCAAAACACCACACTGCTCTTATGAGTAACAACTCATCCTCCTTTCCATCAGATAAAAAAGATGTAACAGTTTCTGATCTCGGATTACAGCTGTGATGTCGCTGATGGAAAAATATTCTGTTTAATAGAACGACCTGTGTTACCTTTTGTTAGGGAAGTGTCAACTGTGAAAGGCTTCATTAAAAAGAGAGAACAAATGAGCAAGACAGATAAGCCCTTTAAGAAAGTTGGGCTGTCAGGTTTTCTCCAAGGAAAGTAACAGTTCTTTTCACACTGCTGTGTGAACTGAATTATATTTGACACTTACTCCAACTCAAAGCTACTTAAAAGTTACACAGCCAATCAACATTCATTAGAGTCAAGCAGATTTATTAAAGTGTTTTTCTCTTCCCTTCTTCACTCCCCCAACTTTACAGATCCTCCATCAGTAACTTTCCAACACAGCATCATGCAAGACAGTCAACTTTTTACTGAGCTCTGTGCATGGTTACATTCTGCCTTAGTGAGCTATATGAAGGTGGTGTGCACCTATGAAACTTCAGAGATAAGTTTAATTGAGAGGCAGGTATCACTACTGATACACAGGTGACACAGATGTGCACCACTGCCCTTTACAAGACCTGTCCAAGCCTTTGCGATAGCAACCCTCTGCTATCAGATATTTGCCACCAGGGGTTTCAAGAGAGTTCAAAAGCTGTAACATTTGAGATTCCCATCCTGCCTCCCCATCTTCTACCTCTTAATCAAGTTTTGGTAAGCCATCACTTGTACAGCAGGTTGTGAACTCACAGATTAGACAACAGAACGCGCTCAGCTGTGCTCAAAGCATGAGAGTGTTGGTCTCAGTGCAGTGAGCTGGGGCTGTAATGTGATAGCATTGAGCTGTGCTCCTGTCCAAATGCAGGGCATGCTTCAGAAGGCCAGGTAACTGAAAAACCTTCTATCTCTCTGGGACATAAAGACAATAAAACCCTACAGAAATTATGAAAAGTTTTGCTGCATGTCTTAATATTAACTCTGAGCACCTGACAGTGCTCAAATACATCTATTATGAGGCTTTCATTTGTTGGAGGAATTGATCTAAAAGGCTGCCTGCAATACACATGTAAACAGCTGAATCAGTTACGCATTAAACTATTGACACCAAACAATTTTAAGCACTTATTTACCATAAAAAGGCACAGCAATTGCTGTATTTTCCCTAACTATAAAAGCCTCACAGTTTCATACCTTTTAAGTCTAGAAAAGGCCACTACAACAGTCTCTCATGGGAGCAACACTGCTGAAACTGCATGTGATAGTACTGTAAATTTCTAGCATAATTTTCACACTGGCATAATTTTGCTGGGTTGCTGGATTTTCCCCAGATCTCTAATTACCTCTTTAATATTATGCTGCCTGTACTTGTCATATAAAAACCACTATGATCAAAACCTTCAAAACGGGGCAAATTTATTTCCTAGACAGGGTTCACTGCATGTCCCCTTTTGCTGTAAAATGTAGTTCATCTCAAAAAGCAGAACAATCCAAAGATCAAGAGGGGCTGGTGAGAGTCATACTAACACCATCCTACTCAACATCATATCAAACAAATCCACCATGGCAGGGTGTACAAATACTTCAGGTTTTATCAGAAAATATTGGGACACCATTAGTATTCAAGTAGCTTCCATTTATCTCTACATTAATGGAACGTAACGTCTTCTTTCAGCTGAAGAAAAGTCATCAGTTGTCATGAAGGAGCATTACCCACATTAGGAACTGCAGAGGACATGGTGGCAAATAAATTTGGCTCATGAAGTACACTCTATTTTTCGTCCAAAGCCTATTTTCAATCAATTTTTCAGTGGCATCTATTACATCCACAAAATGAAATACTTTATTTGTACCAGACTTGAAATATCCACTCTTCAAAATAAACAAACAAAAATTCCACTTTACAAAGCTCCTTTCTTTAGTCTGTGTCCCAGAAAATGAACTCTGTGCAACCAAAATATTCGCTCTGGCTTTAGGACAACAGCTGGGGAAAAAAAATACAGTAAGATCACAAATATGTATGGCTGTCAGTTTTCCATCTGAACCATTCACTAAACTTATCTTGGTTGAAATCCAGAGAAACGTTCCATTAATTTTAATGGAATGACTTTGGAATTAAACTAGTATGGAGCACAATTTGCACAATTTGCTCCTTAATGACAGTTATTTGCAGAAGGGAAGCTGTTTCATGTAATCAGTCTGAACACCTGCTTTTGTAATCAGCCTGTGGAATCAGATAGATTACATGATTACTACCAAACATTGTGCAGATACATTCTGTGAGAATTCATTGCTGTTTCACAGTTTTAATCAAGGTGGCAGGAAAAAACCCACTGAAGAAATAAAAATAAGGTTCTATCTCAGCAGGTATTAAGAGGATGGATGAGAAGCATGGATTTTGCCTGAAGCCTGTTTCTGGAATAGATTTAAAAATTTTAAACCAATTTTTTTCCCACCAAAATTCCAGAGGAAAATTCATAATTTGATAAGCTCCATATAGGGCTTGAGATCAACCTGCACTCCACTGAGATTAAGTTAACCTAACTTAACACCATTTTATAGCAGCAACGGAAAAAGGAATTGGCAGTGGGCAAGATATTCCCTCAGGCTCATGGTACAATATGAAGGACTTGTGTGGATGATGAAAATTAAGACACCAACCTCTTCCCAGTGAGTTCTGCTATGAGGTTCCATCATTGAATAGAAACCCTTACTGGAAAAAGTCATGAAAAGTATAACTATGGCACACCCTCCACCAAGTCCCTGGGCATTTGTACACTTTTGTTTCTCTTTTTATTTTCCAATTATGTTGTAAAATAGTTTTCTGCAAAGACCACATTCAGTAAAGTATCTGACACCAAACAACCTGAGAAATAGCACTAATTCAAAAATCTTGCAGATAGTGAACTCCACATTGGGTTTGTATAATAAGTAGCTCAGAAGAAAGCAATTGGACTGCATAGCATGCAAAATGCTTCAGCATATTCATAAACAGACTGAAAAATCATTGAAAAAATAAATCTGCAGTCTATTAACCTGATACACAGCAGCAATATGGAGAAGCAACTAAGATACCTGATTGTAAGGACTCAATCGTAACACTATTATGAATATTTTCAATATGAGGAACTTCAACATTGAATTCAGTGCCCTGTGTATTAAAAAAAGAATATTTAGATCTTGAATGTATAGTATGATTCAAACCCCCAAAATAATAAGTTTCTCTTAGTAGTGTGAAAATATCTCTGTGTAATGTTTGAGCCGAATTACTTTGCTTAGAAAATTAAGCAAATACAAGTCTTGGAGATTGCTGATTAATAGCATAGGAAAGTTTTTCAGTAAAAAAAGCCTTTTCAAAAATGGTGGTTATCTTAAGCCTTTTAATAAAATTCCTCTAGTTAGAAAGAAAACCCAAGAGCATTCTAGCCTTTTTTCCAGTTTGATTATGGACTATGGCATGGAAATGTTACTTTTCTGCACTTTTTCAGGTAAAAAAAGCTGCAAACCACAAAACTAAGCAAATGACAGTTCTTCAAAGGACAGATAAGCTTCCAGCAGTTGAATTCAGCCCGGAAACACTCAGGTACTCATGCTTCCAGTGTTGCCTGCACTAGCTACAAGTTATCCGCTCTCCAAACTACGTGGGGACTGAAGAATTTTTGTAATCATAAACTTGCTAACTCTATCATACTAATGGACATACTGTCAAGCAGGCTCTTGAAACATTAAGATGAATGACCATTTTGTCAGTGACAGAGTAACCATAATGAATGACTTAATTTTTAAAAACTTGCACACAAAATTACACATGCAAGTAGATGCAGATATGGGACTGCATCTCATGTACATGTTAACTGAACATGAGATGAACAACTGAATTTTCATCATCGCTATGGACAGACATAGGTTAGAGTTTTGTGCTTGCAGAGATCTATAAACTTTTATATGTAGATGTTCCAAACATATGAATAAAGCCACTCAAGACAGTTGCTGAAAACAAAATAGTCTCCTGGTTTTGTGTTTGAAAGAAAAACTAAGAAATCAAGTTACATAGAATAGAAAAGGCTAAGATTAAGACAAAATTTCAATGCACATTTGATTGGATACTGATTTGATGCTTATAAAACATAATATATTTCATCTGAAAGAAAAATATATGCACAAATATTAAGAAGAAATACAGATAAAATATATTTTCCTTAGTGTTTACAACAGGACCTCTTGATTTCCTCTGCCAAAAGCACTTCTGTGTTGACTACCAGCCCATGTACTGTGGTATGATGAAACCACACATCATGTCTCGTTGGAAAGAAACACATAATGTGTCACCATTTAATCAGGTTGACCAAGCACAATTCTATTTGTTTGGGCAGCCAAGCACATACCTGCTCACATGGTTTGTGTGTGGCTGCATTTGCCCTTAGCATCACATCCTTTTTACATTACCAAAAGAAACCAAATCTTGATGTGCTACCTCAGTATTTACTCCCTCCCTATTTCTATGATTTCCTACTACCTTTAGCAGAACTTACTGGAACTCTGGAACTCAAAATCAGAAAGAAATCATTAAAACATTAATTTTTCTTATTGCCAGATCTTCTGTCTGATCTAGTGCTAGAGAATCCTTCTCTACTTTCACTCACAGCGAGAGACCTTTTGCTGTATGAGCAGGTCCAATGAATCCAGTAGGTTTACTCCTGCAGCTAGATGCTAATGTACACAACAAGTGAAGTCACTGAAGTTGGGTTCCAAGATGTTAGTTTACAATAAAACCCCACTCGTTTTCACTGATGTGTTTATTCAGCTTCTAATCTTCCAGCACTCCTGTCTCAGAGATATGGACCAGAAATGCTGGAGCTGTAATTGCCAAAACTTAAACTGAAGTTGCTTGTGCAATCTTGGCTCAGCATCTCAGGTATTCCTCACAAATTAGTCTTTGACCACGTGTTCCCTTTCTTCTTGTATATAGTTCCACATACCTTCTTCATTCGCTGGCAAAAGATTGATACCTTACCGTCAAAGACCATTTACTACCTAAATTCAAACAATCAAGTAGTAGATAGGGAAAATAAAAATTCAGTCTAAATTTTACCTAAAGTCAGCCAGAACTATAAGCAACTGAAAAGTCCCACATTAGGAAATACTAAGGAACTTTAATGACAATCACAAATACTTGGATCATCCCTTTGACAACACATGCAGTACGATCCTATAGTTTTGCTATCTGTGCATTTTATTTTCTATTGCCATGGTATCTTCCTGGCATGGTATATTGCTGGCACTGCTATTAATGTGTTACGAAAGATGTCTGATATGATTTGCTTCAAAGCCCTGCTAAATTGTCTGTACCTCATATTAGCAGGAGGTTTATTTAGGATCTGTTGCTCAGTGTTTTGTACTATACAGTTCTTAGCCCCATCAGCATGCAGGGAACCCAAGGAGAGGATTCTTTCTTTGTACCACCAAAATAATTTATCAACTTCTTCACTTCCACTTAGCAGAAAAGTAAATTTTTGGCTGCTCTTCCCAGCTTTAAAGACTATGACATATTTCTCCTTCCACATCGACTGGCTTTATTTCAGCCTTATTCCATGTCTTCCCTATTGGCCCTTTTTACCAACATGTTAGGGTCAAATTACATTTTCAATGCAAAGAACCTGAGTTTAATTTATTATCATGTTTAAAAAGTTCTTTATCTATCATTGCTATCAATATGATGCCATTTCTGGGGTTTTTTTTTTGATTGCTTAGTATATAATCTGTTGGACACTGTACATAACAAGCTTCACATTTGGAGCTGAAGTTTAAAAAGACTTATTTCTTCTTTTGCTCCTGTTTGAGTGCTCTTGCCTGAAGATGTGTCCAAAGGGAGGAGGAGCTTTCTGCCCTCTGGTTATATTTGTTCTTTATCATGTTCTTGACGCAGAGCTGGAGGCTTAGGCAGGGAACACTGTGCTACTTTGTGGCCATTTTTTATTTTAATGGATTTCAGCTACTCCTGTGTTTTAAGTCACCAGAAGCCTTAAAGTTACAAGCCTCCAGTAATCCAGTTACATATTGCGAAAGTGCTACATAAGCATTAAATGCAATTGTTAATATCTTCTGGGGGCTCCAAAGAGCTCAGATCACTCTTAACTGGCCCCCTTGGCTGCCACACAGGGCTGTATTATTCATCTCTGGAGGGAGATGTGTCCAGTCGACTTTATCCACTGCCAAATGTGTTTATTTATTGCAGCACTTCAGTACATTCCCTAAGCCCTTCTGTTCAACAGCTGGTGGAAGAGGCAGGATTAAAAGAATGCTTCTCAGCATCTTTGGCTATCTTTAAATTTTTCTTCAAAGACATGTATAGGACAGAAGCTACCCCATGGCTTTTAGAAGCAGAGATGATGAGTGATCCCCTTTGGCTGTAAAGCATACCTCGCAGCTGTCCCTGATTTTTACTTCTAAACTTCACTACCCTCCTTGATCTCAATTGTAACTTTGCTGAAACACTGAGGCAAGGAAATGTCAGGTAATAAAACAAGGCAACAAGCTTTTGGAAACAAAATTCTCTTTTTAAAAAATCCACAACAAAAAGGAAAGACTTCATGGCTTAGTGCAAAATTTAACAGTATGCCTGCTTCCAGGCAAAAGCATATTAATAATTTGTTTAAACAATGAATTTTTCTGATGCTACAGATTCTTAAAGTACTCTCTACATGGAAGGGTCAGAGAAAGCAAGAAGCCAGACATCTTTAAAGGTACTCACTAAGTGAAAATTAATGTGATGCTTTTTTCCTCTTTTAACATACCCATAGGGATTGTTCTATCAGCCAAGAATACTAACAGGTTTTGCTATTCTAAACACAAAATCACCATGTGAAAGAACAAGTTTCCTTTGAATATTCTGTAAGCCCAGCCCTCTCCCATCTTCATCATCCTTCTTTCTTGGCTTCCTCCCCTAAAGGGAATCCTTCTGATTCAAAGGTGGCATATTGTGACTGGGAACCCAAACGCAATGGGGTTGCATTTATTTGACTTATTAAACCACCTTTTCAAAGAACTTACCCAAAAGTATCTCACTCCACAATGTGACCTTACTCATACAGCTGGTCTTTTGACAAATAATCAAATTTTTGCAACTCTAGAAGAGCTTAGGTAAGACAAAATCCACAGGCGAGCATCATTAGCCTAGATGCAGGTTAAAAAGGCCCCCCAAAATGGAAGAATTCACCTTGAATCCCTAATATTTAGCATAACACAATAATATCTTACCTGTATATTTTTTCAAAGAGAGTTACTTCTTTTCCAAAGATGCATTTCATTCTTATTAAAGAACAGACGACCATGCTCATGTGGTACAAGGAGCGTGAAATAATTATCTACTTAAAGGCTACTGCTCATTAAATTTTTTGGAAGGCTTATTTCAGGCAAGATAGATTTATTAGGTAAGGAAGATTAAAGAGGCTATTGCTTCTCAATTACCACTAGACACAGCAGTATATGTTTGTGCTTCATATGACACGGTCATCATTGTGTAGGTATGTAACTTGCCTCAACCTTTCACTCTCCCTTCTGTCCATTCATACTTGGCCTACAGCTGCATCCAAATTCAACGGGTAGGGATTACCTCATGTTTTCTATGCACTGCACAAACATTAACTTATTAACCTTCATAACAGCCATGGAAGATTCATCTGAAACCTATTCAAATCCCAGTGGAGGATATGGGAAGATTCAGCTTTGAATCAGGCTAACATATAAGTAGAGCAAAACATAAGATTCTGTTTAACTTAAGACTACATAACAACTCAAACTTCAGTCAAGGTCAGTTCCATCCTCTTGATTATTTATGGATGTTCCAACTCCTCTGGCTGTTTAAAACATTTCTGGTTCTGCTTACACCAGCCAGAGTGTTACGGCAAATCTCACAGAAAGGACAAAATGTTCAAGGCTCCTTGTGCTTCCATCTAACCATTTTTAATATTTTTAAAGCAATGCTTATGCTCTGAGAAATGAAGAGTTATCTAAATCATTACTGAATGGACCAGGGTGCTTGGTTTGATTGCAGCACGTTTTAGCCTATGCATTTCTAGAGTTTATTATTGTCACAGAGTACAGTAAGCACAGGATATAATATTTTTCTAAGGTATCTAAGCATACCTTTTCCATTGATACATATTCTTGTAGGTTATTTAGTCACCTTAAAAATTATTCTAGTTGTGGTTAATGAAGATGAGCAATACAAAAATCAAACAGTGTGACTTTGCTATTTCTACTATGGTTACTTAATGAAGTTTTAAAACTCAACATGAACTTAATATTTAAATTAATTAAGTCCTAATATAAAGGCTTTTTTCTTTAAAGCTATGGTAAGGTAATTACTTATAAAAGAAATAACATAACTAGAAGTGTTCAAGGCAAGTTTCAATGGGTCTTTGAGCCACCTGGTCTACTGGAAGGTGTCTCTGCCTATGGTAAAGGGGTTGAAATTAGATGATCTGAAAGGTCCCTTCCAACCCCATCCACTCTAGAATTCTATGATCGAACTTTCAGAAAACTTACATTGCTGAGATTTTGGGTTTGCATTTGGAGTTTTTTGCAAATAACCAATGGCAGAAATCCTTAACACAAAAAGAACACCCTTAAATTTAAAACCCAGTTAAACCACAGCCTTTTCTAAAAGGGCACAAAGACATAACACTGATTGTGCTTGCTAAGGCATATCACTTCATCCCAAACACATTTAAATTCTTCAGGTTCAGCATTTATTTCCCAAATGACCAAGCAACTGCCATAAATTTCAAAAATCACAAAGGACCCAACCCATCCTGAAATGGATCACTGGGACTCTTTCCATTAAATAGTAGAATATATAAAAAGGAAAACTTCAATTAGTATGTACATTAAACTAAGCAGTCTTGTCCTTGTGTACTTTCCCTAAGCTTTTTTCAGAATTCATGAACCATAACAATAGGACTGAGAGAACCTGAGGCCAGGTTCAAAAAAAAAAAAGGTTCTCTTGAAAACTCTTCCAGCCACCTGGTAGCTGAAATGCTTTAAAATGTTCTAGCAGAAAAGCAAAAGAAAAGCTTGTCTGTTTTCTGCACATTATTTCTACTACTCTCTTTTATTTCAGCAATTTTTCAATCACTTCTTGGTCAGTGATGACTGTTTTGGGAGATTTTGAAATTTCTTCAGTAGACAGTTGCACAAAAGGTAAGGGGCTTAGGCAGGAGAACACTGCTGTAAAAATTCTTCCATTGGAAGATCAGTGTCTCTTATTCATTGGAAAGAATGTGCCTATTGGAAGGAGCACAAAAAGCTGTCTGTAAAGTATAACAGGACTTATTGCAAAACTTTATATATATCATCTGCAAGCCAAAAAATGTATCACAAATATCAATAAAGGCAACTTCCAACCCTGAACAGCTGGTAAAAACAAATATGATTGGTACTGGAATAAATAGATTAATGTCCCTCTGGTTTAAGTCCTGGTTTAAGATTTTATTCTCACAAACTGTAATGAAGCAAATTATTCATTTGACTATAACAGAACTTCAGCATATTGAATGACCTTGACTCACAGTGTGAGATGTTGTCCTGGCACAAACACAGGACTGCAATTTTAGGCAACAGTTTTGACTTTAAACAACAGAATTATAGAACCTCCCAAGGCAAGAGGTTCCACTTGATTTCATTTACTTTATTTTTACTTTTCTCATGCATCCAAGCTTGTCAAAGAGGAAACTAGATGATTGCTGTATTATCTGACAACTACAGCTACATGGTATATGGACATTGTGAAGAATTTCAGCTGGATAATTTTTTTTGATGATAAAATTTCACTATACAAAGTACTTAGAACTTTTCATCTACTAGAATTCAAAACACCATGCACAGCTTTATATTCTCCTTCAGATCTTCTCTGTTAATATGGTACACACTTGAGAGGCTTATCTTTTACAGAAAAACACATTATGCAGCTTCAAGAAATTTGCTAATACTTTTATGTCACATTGGTCAAACTATGATGAGACACAAAAGCCTCAGACTAATAATACAGAATCTCAAAGTAACAGGCCAAATGGAAAGCATTTATGCTAAGCTATCATTTACATAATATATTTTTCTTTATAACTACTGTAGTTGATACAGAATAGGATACTATATTAATGGCAAAACCCCCAGCCCTTTAGGGTTGGTCATTTTTATCTCAGCCTGGGCTTGTTTTGTGCTTAAGCTAAAAAGAAGACGTCAGTTCTGGATTCCATTTTCACTTTCCTGTTCAATGACACACACGACATTGAGGTTTTTTCCTCATCTGGTTTTAGCTGGAAAAAGAAAATCACAGAGAAATACAAATTACACCAGATGAGCCCAAGGCACACTACATGTGCTTCACATTTTAAATGTTAAATAATTTAGATCATACAACTAATGAGAAAAAACTTTTTCAAACTGTTTAGGTGGGCTTAAGTGGGCTTAAGTCTGAAAACAGACAAGACAACAGACGAGAGCAAATGAACATGAGCTACTAAGGCTACAGTCCTCAGAAGAGTTAGGGAGAAGATGGAATAGTCTTCTATAGCTGCTTTCAAAGACGAGTAATAAAAGCTACTCGGTAAAAAGCAAAATGCACTATATCCAAAATGAAGATTACAGGAAGGGATAAAAACAAATGTTGAATTTTTAAACCAACTTCTAGTGCCTGACTTTGATATATCATTAGTGTTCGCTTCATTATTTCTTCAAATATCAGTGACAGTACTGAAGTGAATATGGGAAGAAATGCTGAAGCAGGATTTCTCAGGGGTCACAAAATATGTTTCACATGCAAGCAGATTTCTTACTTAAAAAGTGGATCTCACTAAAGCTGAAACAAAACCAATTCCAAAAAATCTGTCTGGAAACTGGCCACCTACTAGGTAGATTCAAAGCAGGAAAGTATGCCTAGTGCAATGAGAAATTAAAGAAATATGATGGAGAAGGAAGTAGACTTGCAACTAAAAATGGCCATTCTGTTCACAGAGATTTAGCCCCAACAGATTGCACAGTTCCCTTAACTGCATACAAATAAATAGAAATCTGGCTGAATGCTTATGCTTTTACTTCCTTGGCAACAAAATAGAACAGCTATATGCACCTCGCAATAAATACTGCCCCATTTCCCAAAGCAGCTGCCTCTGGCCACTGAGCAAGTCTTACTAAACCCTTTCTTCCCTCTCTTCCCAGCAAGGCAGCACGTTTCAGCAGCACAAACTGTACCCCAGTGACCACCCATCCTGCTCCGGGAGCTGTCATTGTCTGGGGCTGACTCTCTGCCAGGGAATCACAATGCAGAAGCCTCTTCACTTCCCTGCCTATTACACTTTTCTGTGGAGATGATGATGATGGTGATAATACCTTTCTAATCACAAAAATAAAGGGGAATGACAAGGGCTGTTAATGATCTATACAACGTGCTGATATAATGGGGAGAAACATTTAAGTGTAAAGTGTATTTTGGGTATGTCAGCTACAAAAAATAGACCACAAAAGCATATTGGAGCTTGCAGTAACATTTTTTGCTAATTATTAGTGGAGAGAGAATGAGGAAACTGGCCTTCCAATAGCCATCACTAATGAGACTCAATTTAGGCCTTTTACATAATCAACTTATCAGAGCAAAGAAAATCCCCACCCTATCTGATAGATATATACTGGGATAAATTTCCCAGAGAGATTTGCCTCAATCATGAAAGCAAGCAGAATGTTAAGACTTTGATGTGAAGATGGAGGCTTAAGACGAAAATCACTCTACAAATTAAAAACTGTGCCTTCTAAAATAACAGCTGGAAAAATTTCTAAAATCAATACAGAATGAATGATTGATAATGGTGCCTCAGACCAGAACTTAGCCAATGCTTTTCCTGGGCACAATCATTAAGCTTTTGAAAGTGCTTATATGCTCTGAATAAACTAAATTTGAAGTTAATGTGCTAGTTTGCCCTTTATTTAAAAANNGTAATTGGCTGATTTTCCCTTTTTTTTTTCAAAAAAAAAAAAAAAAAAAAAAAAAATTACACACAAGGATGGACTTGTGGACAACTGTGGTTAACTGAATCAGCCCTTCCTGAGCAAGCATTACAAGAAATTTAAGAGTGTGCTTATAATATTTTCTTGCAGCATGAATATCTTTGCTAGTCAGATACTACTTCAGCACCTTTTACAGAACCAAACCCACCAGTACCATCAGGTTTGTAATGAAGCTACTGCTCTTTCTTGGCTACTTAAAAAAATCAGTTTCTTTTTAGCCTCAGAACAAAAATACCACAATACAGAAATCCACAAATTATCTACCATGTAATGTGAAAATCCAGAGAANTTTCAAAGACCTGTACATGTTGGACAAAAACTAGGCACAGTTTTTTACCAAAATATATAAAGATATGTATTTAAAAATATATTTTACCAAAAGATATATACCAAAATATAATATATTAAAAATATTTTACCAAAATATATCCAGCAAAGACAGGTGATGACACGTTTGTTGAAAGATTGCAAAAAAGACAGACTGGGCATTGCCAGTGACAGATTTTCTCCAAAGGCTTTTTTCAACAAGAAATCAAAGAAAGTCTATACAATAATAATAGCTACTACAAAACCCCTTGTTTTACACTGGCACCATTGCACACACTGATCTTTTTGCCAAGGTAGGTTCCCTTCAGGTACAGACCTGATCCAAATGGTGACGTTCTCCAACATGGGACTCAGAGCTGCCAGGGAGGAAAGCAGCAGTATTTCCACTACTATTTGCATCTACAATATCTACATGCATCTACAACTGATTTAAAAACATGCAAATGTTTGTTAAGATCTAACATGGCAACCAAATTTGAAATCATATGAAATTTACCTACTTTCCCAACACAAAATTGATCTACAATTTTCAGCAAATCAAATGAACCTGAAACATATTATTTAATTAACTCTACATATTGTAAGGTCCAAACAAAGGATGATACATTAGAAACACGCTATGATTTAGAAAACCTTTGTTCATGAAGCGACCTGAATGAAGTCAACCACAGTGATTTTTCTTTAAAATCCATTGCAATATGTATTTCGTGCAAACTCAGGTAAGTTGAGCAGTTTTGAGTTTTACTATATGGATCCATGGGGTTTCTTTTCCTACTGGAACACTACGTGAAAGTTGTTTATTGTTATACTTCAGAAGAAAAACTAAGAATAATTCATGAAAGTGATATAGAAGAACTAAAATCACTGAGCTGGCTCAGCTCAGCTATTGTTGCTAAGCAATTGTTATGTTATCCTACTTGTGAAATGTTATCTGTATACATACATATCTTTTCTCCATACCATCCCTGCACGTCCTTGCAGATCATCCTGTACCCTTTGTTACTGACCAACACCTCCACAGGAAAGCAAAAAGGCCACAGTAAATTTTAATTTATTTATGTTGAAGTTTTAGCTGGTTAAGGTAAACGATGACATAACTTGACCTCTCATTAAGAAATGTGTGCAAGTGTTGCTTTTCCACACAAATTATCAATAACATTTTAATTAAGGTTTGATTGAGCCAAAGCAATTATCACATGGCAGCAGGTAGTGAGCAGTGAAGAGCTTGGGGTATCATTCTTTCCCTGTAAGGGCTGGAAGAAGACAGGGTAATTACTATTGACGAGGCTAATCTTCCAGTTTTCTAACCTCAGGCATGCTCAGAGAGACAAATCCCACTCAGCATTCCTTGTCGACAAATTGGTCATTTACATAAACATGTTTTCTCGCCAACATACGCTATTGTAGTAGATTTCCCAAAGATGGCAGCAGGCCAGACACTTACTTAGCAGCCAGTGTTCATGTCTTTTGCATAAACATATGTGCTTTTCTAGCCTTTATATGTAAGTCTGGAGTTGAAACCGCACCAAGGGCAAGTGGAGCTTTGGGTCAAAACCTACTGACGAGGGTCCCTGCCTTTGAAGTCACTCCCTATTATCATAACAGCATACAGCTATAGTGCTTTTTTCCCCACTGGACATTTCCTGTCCCCCCAAGGAAACTTTCAAGGCTTTTGGAAATAAAATTACTGTTAGACAGACCATACATAATTTTTTTACATACTGGTTTAGCTGTCCAAAAGCATTACTTCACCACTGCATCTACATTATCCACACAAAGCAGTAACCCATGGCGTGCCCTGCCCAGGTTGTTTCAACACAGCGTTTGCATTTGTTCTCCAGATACCAAACTGAAGCTGGGGAATGGTATTATTTCATTCACACATTTTATTCACATGCAGATGCCATATTTATTACTGTTCACCTCCGTGTCCCCTCAAAGATCAGACTGACTCCATTCACAAGGGATGAAAGAACCCTGCCAAGATGCTTATCTGCAATGAGACTAATGTAGATTATTGCAGTAATCATTACTGATAATAGTGACTACCCATCCAGCACCTGGATATTTTTGTGTGTCTTCTACTTGGATCTGTTCTGTCTGAACTACTTCTGTGCTGTGCAAGGGAAGACGGTATTGGGAAAATAAAATAAAATTAGGAAAAAATCTCTATATCTACCTCTTATTAACTATATGACTTTTTTTCCTTTTTTTGTTTTTAAATTTTTTTAGACTAAGAAAATCAAATGCTGCAGTACAAACTAATGGATACACAGAAATATTGACAGAATGTAGACAGATTTTTTAGAAAGTGACCTCTATCATGTCCTTCAAACATTTTGCAGGCTATCCCTGCTGATGAACAGCTATCACATCTCACAAGGCTC
Organism: Illadopsis cleaveri; assembly: GCA_013399915.1. Taxonomy (NCBI): domain Eukaryota; kingdom Metazoa; phylum Chordata; class Aves; order Passeriformes; family Timaliidae; genus Illadopsis; species Illadopsis cleaveri. Next base: position 249,897 of record VXBB01017781.1, on the reverse strand, counting down.
CATCACACAAGAAATAGGATATCTAATTATTCTGCATTCATCACTGGAATGATCTAAGCTTGCACTAAGAAATAACCACCATGACATCTCATTTAATAGTAGGTATATTTAAAAGATGCTCTTTATAAAACAGATTTTCTTGTAAAAAAAAATAAAACACAGAAATCAAAAAAATAAAATCAAACATTTCTGTACGTCCAATTTACCATTCTGCATCTTCTCAATTATTTCACAAGGAAATTTGCAAATGCATTTGCAAATTGTGATTACAGACTTCCAAAGGCCAAAATTCCAATCATCATATGAGGCCTTTTCTGCTTTGCTAAGTACATTTCTCTAAATGTTCCTGACTCTCACTGCAGGTCAGGGAAAATATTGTTAGTATTTATCATTTGCACAGTGTCAGAATAAACAGTAATGCACTTCCTACAGACAGATGGATGCTATTCTGAAAGGCATAAAATCAAAGTAGGTAAAGAAATAAAAAGGGAATGGATAAAAGCATTCCTAAGCTGAGTACACATTTTGTTGTCTCAACTATATTTGCTTTTCCTTCCACATTGCTTTGTAAATAAATTCATGGCCTGATAACACGTGGGCAGGAATGTGTACAAACCCTGCAATATACACTTTTATCTGGGATCATCCATGCTGACACTAAATGAAGGAACAGTATCCCAGTGCCTTATCTGAATACATTCCCAGGCTGTCTCCTGCCTCAAAAACCCATCTGTTTTATTTCTTACATGACTAAGGATTTTACCTATATTTTACACTATAAAACAAAAAAAATCACTGAATTAGTTTTTGCTTCCAAAAAAGAATTGTAAAAATTCACTATGGTGAGCAGTGTAACAAAGTCTTTGGATACAGGTAGTCCTGCAAGGAGCAAGGAGTTGGACTTGACAATCCTTATGGATCATCAAGACAACACAAGACAACACAACACGAGACATTCTCTGAGACTCAACAAGTGAAAATGGAAAAAGTAACTAACTGAAAGATGCATTTATTAAACTTCATCTGACAGTTCAATCCCTTTTGTCCTTGAAAAGTTCAGTTACAGGTCCAAGATGACAGCTGTAGATTTCCCTCCAAGGGGTTTCAGAGTTTTCTCTCAATATATTCATCATGCATTGATACCTTTTCAGGGCTGATATGAAGATTACACTTTCTCATGTCTGTTGTCAGATACTAATAACATGGATTCTAGTAAGTCTGTAAGGATTTGGTCTGCAACTTTTCACTCTGTGTCCCAGTTCCTTACAGTCTCCTTGTGATTGGGTCAGCCAGGGAGGAAGGAATAACAAATTGGTTGTTTATAAACCTCAGGCTGTTACCTCCCTGTTTATTTTCAAGAATAGTTGTGAATTTTGACATTGCATTACTGCACTAATGAAATCAGAGGAAACCTTCACAATAAATATCGAGTGAGAATTGAAAAACTTTTGCTGTCAGGTTCCCAAGCTGGCCAAGGAAAATACCCTATAAGGTGCTCCAAGGGCATCACTGCTCCCAGACCTGTAGGACCACAGGTCAGTGGGACAGCATCCTTTACTTTGGTCTTAGTCTGAATCTGATTGAAACAACACTGATAAAATTTCCTCTGCCCTGAGTGTTGCAAAAAGTGTTGTTTCATGGGCTGCATCATTCAAAATCATAGGGAATAATGTCCTCTCCCAAACCAAGCATCTCCTCATTGACTGGCACAGGTAGATGGCATTAGTTACCACACAGCTCCTGGAGCTCTTAATTTACCAACAGGACTGTAATTACCCTTCCCACAAACACACTGCTGTAGCCATGGGACTCCACCCTGGACATGAAGACCGTTCCACTCAGTGCTGCACATGCCAAGGAAAAGTTACATTTCTGACAAATGCACTGTCACAAAGGGTTTCAGAGCACCTGTGAGAATCAGCATCATGGCAAGAGATGGGACAACAGCTCAGGAGGAAAGTCATGACTGGTCAAACGAAATTAAGGCCACAAGAGGTACCAGAGAACCTGAAAGCCACGTCACACCAGTTCAAATCACCTCTCCTCCACTCCTCCAGAGTAAGCAATCACTGCAGAAAATAAAAATTTCACAGTAGGAGGAAAGAGTGCAGGAGAATACTCTCCTGCATTTCCACATACAAATGATATTATACTAAATAACAAATTAAAAACAAACAAACAAAAGAATTAGCACTTTAACCTAATCTACAATAGGCACAGAAACTCAGTAACACTATTCATTTTTAAAATGAATGCAGTAGACTTATCTGAGAAAACAAGAATCACAAAATCGAAACAGAATAGCACCTTACTAGATAATATTTAGCTTGCACACTACAATTTGCATTATAATCATCACCTACTTTCTTCTCAGAAAGAATTTCTAAAGACCAACATAATGAGATTTACAATTTATTGTATTTGTAATTGTACATTACTGTGCGAGTCTCCAGCATTATTTAAATTTATCAAATAATATTTATTAGTAGTCTAGGAAGCCTTTAATTCAATATCAATCTACATTTGTCAAATAAAGAACTAAAATAAATTTTGAGCTGCAATATCTTTTCTTTCTTAAATAATTGAATTTTTATATTCACTAATTTTCAAAATTCAGTGCCCATTACATCTTTAGATCATTAACTCCTTTGTATCCTAATACACTATTAATGAAATCAAAAGTAAAAACCCAATCCATTTTTAGATATGAGAAGGAATTTCTAACATAAAACATTCTATTGCAATGTAAAAATACTAATGATGTGTTCCTCAAATTTCCACAGACATGTTTAATCTGTCCATATTTAGGGAGGTAAAAAAGCACTCAGGCATCCAAAATTTAAATTAGGCAAAATTTAAACAGAGTCCAAACATAAGAGCTACAAAATAATTTTGACTGTAACACCTCCCATGTCCAGTGGTCCCTGTTTTCTCCTGGAAAAAAAAACCTGGGATATTCTGAGTTTGCTGTTGTACACCTGCTGACTTTTGTCAGCTCTGTCTGTAAATGCACGCCAGCTCCAGCTAAGACTCACAAAGTAAGGCATCCATGGGTCAAAAATTTGTGTCTACTAATCTGGGAGATGTACTTACCTCATGCCCACATGCCATGGACAGCCAGAAGCTCAAAAAGGCAGAAAGCTAAGAGCAGAAGACAGCATTTCCTCACATTTTCCTAAGAGCATGCGATCGATGGCTGAGCACTCTGTCTGGGAAGTACAAGACCCAATACTACATCTTCACCTGATAACTACTAATTTACTACTGTAGAAGAATAGGAATATAAAAAATAAAGCAGAGCCAGACAGAAGCTGCAGTGTGATCTCTGAGCTGTGCTCTCTCCTGACAGACAAATGCCTATCCCAGGAACACTCCAGTCAGGCCACAGACATATTTTTGCATGCTTTGTTTTTCCTGTCAAATAGCTCCCAGGCAATTCCAGGCTTCAATAGCATTAAGCACAATTCAGTTTTGTAGTGGCAACACCAATGGTTGGGAACTGCAGAAGGGGCAGGAGCAGGTTATCAGCACTTCAAGGGCAGCAGTAGCTGGTGGGGCTGTGTGTGAAGGGCTAACAGCAGGATGGAGGTACTGGAATCTGCCTGATTTGGAGGAGCTGGCTCTGAAGGACCAGGGATCACAGCTCTTTAAGCTGCATTTAATTGAAGATCATTCTTTCTCTTCCTCCAAACCATGCTCCTTCAGGGAACCCAGAAAGCTCACTCTCTTCCCTTACTTCCTCATGACACTACTGACAGTCTGCAGCTGCTGCTACACCTTTGCACTACATCCTGCAGCCCCAGGCAATGGGCTCCTGCTTTGGGCTGGCCAGACAGTCCAGCACAGTTCACATCTTGCACACCTGACAGTCCTCATCTGTGTTATAAAGAGCACATGCTGGAAGGTGGGATTGTGGGCTCCCTTCCTGGAGCTGGATATTCAAAGAACAACTGTAAGGATGTTCAGCAGTGTTGCAAATCCTCTCCCAGGTCACCTTCAGACCTGCTGGGTGATGATACAAAAGGCTTAGAGGGAATGAAGGTGAGGATGCCTCACTGCCCCTTTAGGGCATTCAAGACTTGTTTAAGTTTAAATGAAAATTTCTTTCCTGCTCTTTTTGCTTTTCTTCTGCTAGGGACCTGCTCCCATTTTCACTGGTCTGGTCCAAAATCTATAGCACTCAATAGGAAGAACTGTAATGACAGCAGTTTCTTCGAGCAGACTATTTGATACTGACCTCAACAGTGATGGATCAGGCTTCTCTCAAACAAACATACACATAAGTTTTTGCCCCTCTCAGTACAGAAAAAAACAGCTACAACAAAGAGTTGGGTCTCTGTGCCAAAAATGAAACTGGAAGGAAATATATGCAATTTCCATGTTCACAAATACATGAAACACCCAAATCCATGATGGGTCCCATCACCTTGATTACCAAAAGATGTCCTTTACTTTTAATTATTTTCATGCTTCTGAAGGCTTGAGTAAAAGGCTTGTCATAGCTGAGTTTTTCACAGTTGGAAGCATTTGTATATGTCCACTGTGTTTATTTATTGAGCACTGTTAATGTACTCTACCACTAAGTAACTTCCTCAGTTTAAAATCAAAACATCATAATCAATTTTTGCTTTCTTCAAGGCACTGCTGTAACGGTAATCCAAGAGAGGAGGCAGAGTCTGTACTTCAGAGATCCTCCACTATGTAACTGCTTGAAAGGCACTTGGCTACATCTTACAACTGCTTTTACCAGTGAGCAATCTTTTCCCGATTACCAGTTACATTCTCCTGAAATACAAGTGTTGGAAAGCCCCTGCACCTCTGTTTAATGTTAACAGTTACCATTTGGCCACTGTAACTTTCCAAATTGCAGCAGTTTTTTCCTATGAGATTTCTACATGCTCTTGCCACCATGCAACCAGATACTTAAAGCAGTCACTAAAAAACCTAGGGAAAATTAGACACTGAACTATGAACTTTTCTGAGTGACCTTAGACAACTTTTCCTTGTGATTCATGCAATTAATCTGGGGAAGAAGAAAAACCAACCAAACTGCCAAACCTCATCCCCCCAAAAACACTCAGACGCAAACAAAAACCAAAAACAACAACCAAGACTAACAAAAATAAACAAACAAAACCAAAAAAACTCACCCACAACCTGTAAAGCTCTCTCTTTTATCTTGAAGAAAATTGGAGGTGACATGTTATCTGAGCTCACCTTGCAACACCATCCTACTACAGCGCTGAGTACATTCCTGAAATTTGGATTTTATAAATCATGTATACTGTACACTGCTAGAAGATACAAGTGCAATCCTGAGAAGTCAGAAGTGCCAACTGGCTAAATCACTATATTTCTTTAAACTTACGTTCTTACATTCTGAACTTAGAAATCACCATGAAAATTTCAATTAATGCAAACTATGATGTACTAATAAGCTGAGTACAGGAAAACATCCTAGTTTGCAGCTCTGATTGTACGGAATTCACAAGCTTGCCAGTGAAACATCACTAATGTGGTAGCAATGGATGTTTGCTTATCAAAAAGAAATCAACCTAATTAAGAATTTACCCACCTAACACTGCAGTGCCTTTTTTGAAGCCGTGTGTGCAGCGTCTCTTTAAAGATGCAGCAAGAATTTAGGACATCATAATATGACCCACTATTTCTCAGTCCAGAACTTGAAAAAGTGTCCTACTTCTGGAAATACTTTTGCTGCTATTTCTTTTCCTGCGTGTTCCCCACTTCTTCATCACTTGGGTTTTAAAAATTTATTGCATGTTTTCTATTTCTCCAAATGCCATTTTCTATCACTCCCTGCTGTCTTCCTCTGCACTTGTCTGGAGCTCAGAATTGGAATGGATTATCTGAACTCAGCACTGTCTCCAGAGGAGTCACCATGATGACAAAATTCAAGGAAATAAAAACATCTCAGTCACTGATTAGTCGGAGGAAAGGGCCAGACAGGACAGGTGGGGAGGAAAGGGAGATGAGCCAATTATTATTTAAGCCTCCCAAGTGAGTCACAATGAATAAAACCCTGAGCTCAACTGAAAATAGGAACTTAGGAATCAGAAATTACATACTACAGCAAACATATTGACAGTGTTTCCCATAGAAACATTTCCCCTTGAAGCACAACAGTTGCAAAGGGACTGTTCCTGAGTTGTATTTTAGAATATCTCACTGACAAATACACAGCAACACACCCACAATTCACCTGTTTGTCTTCATTTACTAAGATAATCCACAACATGAAGGTATTGTGGGTTCTACTGTTGTGTAAAAATGATGGAGGCTATTTTTAAAACCAACTACAATTAGGTAGAAATAGACTCCTCAGTCTTGTCAAGAGTGACAAGCAGTTGGAAAGAAAGCTTTTGGATAAAGTTACAGGCTGCATTCGTTTTCTCTAAAGGAGTGTCATTGCTGTGCACCGCAATGATGAAGGGGAAAAAGGAAAAATGAGAAGTTGTCAGGCACGGAGAGGGAGCAGCACTGATTCCACACGAATTCAAAAAGCAAGCAAACAAAACACAAAATATCTTGGTACAGATGTATAGCTTAGTACTTGATTTTATCCCAAAAAACAGCCTAGCATTACCAGGAAATCTCTTTAATAGGTACTTTCTTGCTTGGTTATCACTGACTTTTTTCCATTAAAATTATAGACATGCTGAGTTATAGAAATCTTTATGATAAAATTATATTTAAACATTAAAATAAGTTATTTTAAATCCTAACCAAAATACCTGCAATGAGCAGGAAATGTCCCTGAAGAAAAGCTGCTATTATCAGTTTCATGCTATAGCCGATGTCTTATAATCCTTATATGTACTCTCCAAAGTAATTCTACATTTTCGATATTATATGCCTCATAAATCAGAACATTTTAGTAAAACTTTTTTAATTTCTTAATCTAATATTTTAATAATACTCAAAGCATCTTGCAAGCAGTCTGTTTTGCCCACAGACTCTAGACAAGCTCTCTTCATCCCATCACACTGATCGCACTCTATGATCTGTAGTCTACAAAGAAGTTCAATGGTCCTTCACGCCTAAGATTTATTAATTTATGCACTTCCCCTACAAAGCAGGACAACAGCAGTTCCAGCTTACTCCAAACTGTTTCAAGTTTGAGGGATGTAGACTGATGGGCCAAGGCCAATTTTAGGAAGTTCAGCAAGGCCAAGTGTTGGCTCCTGCCCTTGGATCACAACGACCCCAGGCAGCACTACAGGCAAGGGAAGAGTGGCTGGAAAGGGCCCAGTGGAAAAGGACCTGGGGGTGCTGCTGGTTGACAGCAGCTGAGCATGAGCCTGGTGTGCCCAGGTGGTCAAGAGGGCCAATGGCACCTGGCCTGGATCAGCAGGACCAGGGCAGTGATCATCAGTTTCTCCCCTCAGGTAACAAGGGACAGGACAAGAGGACATGGCCTCAAAATGCACCAAGGTTTAGGTTGGATATTAGGAGAAGTTTCTTCACTGAAAGGGTTATCAGGCATTGGAACAGGTTGCCCAGGGAAGTGGGGGAATCACTGTCCCCGGAAGTGTTCGAACATGTAGCTGTGGTGCTCAGGGACATGGTTTAGTGGTGGAC
>VXBB01017781.1:214826-242281 GCA_013399915.1 Illadopsis cleaveri | reverse complement strand
GCTCAGGGACATGGTTTAGTGGTGAATCTGGCAGTGGTAGGCTTATGGCTGGATAAAGGTAGGTTTATGGATGGTTTATGGGTGGTTTATGGATGATTTTAGAGGTCTTTTCCAACTGTAACAATTCTATAATTCTACGATTCTAGGTCTCATACTCTTCACTAACTGTAAGTAACTCCCTCTATCCCAAAATGGTTTGACTTGATAACTTGATGAATGCTAGTGGTCAAAAGCTGTCTTCCTCCAAAAAAAAGGAAACAGCTCTGTCACACTTCATAAGGGTATTCAATTTTTTAAATACATAGCATGGTAGCGACCCCCCCCTCCCCCCCACCCCGCTTCTCTTGATGTCTTTATTGACTTGATGCCACTTAGTTTCATTCCTTGCATAGCTTTTTCTCTTAGACATAAGCATTTTCTTATGAAATTTCCTTTATGTCTGTTATCTCCTGGGATATTCTGCTCTTACTATTCACTTAATATCACTTTTCTTAACCTTTACAAATGAAAAAAAATCCTCCCAATGGTGTGAAAAGCATTAGATTGGGATGACAGCAAAGATTAGTGTTCAATACCATTCACAAATTAGCAGGCAACTAATAAATCACAACAGCATCACAACAGTATGCAAGAGAACTATCCCTGCTTTGGGTGATCAATATGAAGAAACAGAAATGAATAGCAGAAAATGACTAAAACTTGATGGATTGACAGGTCTAGTCTAGAATAATGAAAGAAAAAGGAAAGTTAAGCCCAGAGGAAGAGATCAGGTCCAACATCTAGGGGTGAGAGTGACAGCCACGCTATTACACGATCAAGTCTTAACATTATTGTTCGCTCAGAAAAGATACAGAAGAAGATACTTTCTAAAAGTGGTAATTCAGACAAATTTTCAGCCATCTATTTAAGCCAGAGGTGGTAAAATTTGAGAGAAAACAAATTAAGAGTAAAAGAGAATCCACCATTAGAAGTAGAAAGCTGAAACTGCAAACACAATGTTCAGTCAGTTCTAAAGAACTGGACACAAAGTTTGGGAAAATGTCCAGTAATGCTGACACAGATGGCTCCAAATGACTGTAAGAAAGATCATGTTCCAACTGCTTATTCAGTTTCAGGTGCAAAATATAGGACAAGCCAGATGTAACTGCCAAGATATCAAGAAAAAATTATAATTTTCAAGTTCTCTATTTTTTCACATCCATTGAAGAAGGTTTTCATTCTACTAAAAAAAAGTTTACTGTCATTTTTTGGTCTAACTTTGCCAATTTAATTGTTACAAGAATTTCAGACATCAATATTAACTTTGTTTTCCCTTTCGTTTTTTTATTTCCCTTTTGTTTTTTTATTACTTGGGGAATCACTGATTCACAGATTTCTAATGGAAAGGATCATCACAACTCCTAGTCTGGAATCAGCACAGTAAGGACTAGGTGATACCACTTACTATTCACAAGTTCAGCTACTATTTGTCTACAGTATTTTTTACATTGTAGAATAAATCAATAGTTTCAAATCAGGTACCTCAAGAGGTTAAAGTCCCAGCCCATTAAAATTTGCATGCAGTATGAAGTTTAAATTGCCTGGTTGAGCATTTCTGGAAAAATACCTCCTCTTACCTTATCCATAAATTGTTGTCACACCACAGTAACATGATATCTTGGTATTTATTTTGAAAGTCAAAGGAGACTGCACTACTTAAAATTCTTTAAAATATATCTATGTGAAACTCCCCCAAATATGCAGCTTTCAGTAAGAGTCACCTAATTTGTCACAATTTGGATTTCTAACTATGCTGCAAAAGGATTCAGCCCTGCATGAACTCATGAGCTGCAAGATGAACCACAGGTAACTGAAAACTCTCATCTGAATGATAAATCCATTAAAAACTATTGGAGATTACTAGTGATTTTTACTCATTAGAGAGGACTACCTCTACAATTAAAGAAAAAATTCTGACATTCAGTCTAGGTACCTCTCTTATCTGACTGTCTTAGACAAATGAAACAAAGATACGAAAATCTGTCCAGGATGTGGGGAAAAAAAAAAAAAAAAAAAGAATTGATTTGGTTTTAGGAGAAGGGCATATTGAGTACAACCTTTAATTGCTGGCATTAAATGCTGATAAGGTTTTAGAGCACTGCTATTTGCTGAGAAGCCATCACCAGGATGGATAACTGCATCTGTGAATGAGGGTGTATGCTTAGAAATTCCAATAACAACTCACAGAATCCACTTGAAAATACACAGGAGAGTGTTAACCTGACAGGACTGAAGCTCTTCATGCTCAACCACCTTCTTAACTGGTGCTGGACATTCCAGGCACACATGTGGCATATCTCTAGCACCTTTCCTCCCCTCTGCATCTCCCACAGCCTCAGAGCTGCAGCTGTCACACACCCACCGCCCAATTGCCTAATCAGTTCTTCTTTTCCTGATAAATGATTTGGCTAGGCTCAGGTTCTGATTCTTCCTGGTGTTCCCATCTGTCTTCTCTCACCCCTCTTCCCTTATCAAACGCCCAACATAAAATCCATCAACTGCCAAGTGTAAAAATATCCCTCCAGCATAGTGGTACATTTTTCCATTCTTTAAATCCATCTGTAAAAATGGTTGATGATGACTTGAACCTTGTCTATGGTATGATATGTCTTGAACCCAGCTAAAGATATAAGGGTTAATATCAGGATATTAACCTGATATATTAACATATCATCAGGCATCCAGAGTCCAAGAAATCAAATCACATAGCACTCAAATTCCTACATATCTTTTGCAGATGTGATGTCATATAAGCTGTGTTATTCTCATGCCCATAAGGAATTGTAACTCCTTTGACTTCTCTCCAACACACTCCGTTTAATTGAAGCTGTACCTTCTGCCAGTGGGTAAGAGTTGTTAAGAGAGGAGGGGAAATAAAATACCTGTCAATATGTCTGAAAGAAGGAAACATTAATATGAGCCATAAGCACAAGACCGCACTCTGGCATTTTTAAGTACATGCCACAAAAGGATCATTTAACATGATCTCAGAGAACTGCCTTTTTAAACTTACTTTTTCATTTTTTAAAAGGAACAAAATGCAGAAGTCACAGTAAAAAATTCTTCGAGTGAAGAGATTAGTTCCCACCAGTAACATTGCTCATGTAAGGCAAAGTCATGATAAGCATTATCAGATTTTGTCCACTCTGCAAAAGAAGATTCTTAATGATCTTAGAAGGAATTTAACTAAGCTACATTTAGTTAATTTTTATGTTTAACTGCCACTTATCAAGCACTCAAAACTGAATTCTGCATGTTTAGTAAAAACTATTAAAGCAGAGAGGAAAATCTACATTGAGGAAAATTTTATAAAATTCTGAGAAGAATGGATGAATATTTCGAAATACTACTGCCAATTAAAAAAATAAATATTTTTCTCAAGTAAAAAGCCACCCAAGACATCTTTTCTCTAGAATTTAATTTATACAATAAAAGTTTTAGAAGATCTTCTCTCATTTATCCTGAGAACACTGACAACAAGAATGGATAGAGATGTCATAATTTTCTCTAAAATATATGTAAACACACATAGAGCCAGATGAGAAAGCCACACATGCTATCAGAAATCCATCATGCATGTACAAAATACAATGGGGATATGAGTGTCAAATCTCACAGTGACGGACTTCATCAAAGAAAAAATTACAGCTTTGTGTTTTCTTTGAATAGTGGACCAGGATTTTCTTCAAAGCTTTCTGTGAAACTGACTTCTAACAAGTCACCTTTAATCTTTAAAGTCATAAGAAAAAGGTGCAATTCTAGAGATGTTGCAGCTACAAGAGTGAATTCTTTAACCAACTGACCATTTTTATTAACACAATTGAATTTTAATACAACTTATTCTAAACCTAAGCAATAATGAGATCTATGGTTTCCAGGTTTCTCATTGCAAGGATATCTCAAGGCTTTGCCTTGAAACAATGAACTGAATGAGATCTGCTGCTGCAACTGCATTTGTTCTCCAGTAGAAAACAAAATCTTATGTCACTGTAATGAGACGGATAATACCTTGTTACCACAGAAGAAAGCCTGTGATAAGATAAAGGGATTTCCCTGTAGCATAGGATAAATCTGTCTGAACAAAGAAAGATCATCCCTGCTTATCCTGAAGTACACAAATTTAGTGAAATTTGCATTATAAATATGACTGCAAAATATCATAGTAGATGACATTCTCCTTCAGAGATTTTTCACAGCTATTTACTGGTCCTTCACTCCAAACTCCATATGGAAGATCAAAGTGAAGCTGAATTGCTCAGACGTTTGTCAAAACCAGAAATACAGTGTCATGTATTAAATAATTTTACATTTATTTAAACACATAGTACTCAACCCTGACTTAAGATGTGCCAACAGATCTGCTTTCAATGGATTTTTAGAAGTGCAACTTCTTTCAGGTCAGTAATTAATCTGAATGACATATAAACAGAAATACTAATGAGTTTTCAGGAATATAGTAAAAGCCAGTGTGATACTGTGTTATAGTGATGCTGTAAATGGGACTGTCTAGCCTGGAGGAGAGAAGGCTCAGGGAGATCTTATCAGTGGAGGGTGCAAAGAAGATGGAGCCAGGATATTTACAGTGGTGACATAATCAGAGGCAGTGAGCATACACTGAGACACNGAGCCAGGATATTTACAGTGGTGACATAACCAGAGGCAGTGAGTATACATTGAGACACGGGAGGTTTCCTCTAAACATCAGGAAATACCTTCTTGCTGAGTGTGACCAAGTGCTCTCACCTTGCCTGAGCAATGAAAGTTTGTATTTGCCCAAGTCTCAGTGTATTTATCTCAGTGTATTTATGTACCTTGAAATGTCACCACTGGAGGATACTGCAGGAGAGGCTCAACTACATACTACAGATCCATTCAAAACCAGGAAGTCAGTGAAGCAGCACCCATTCAGCTCTTTCTTGCCTTTGAATCACTTCTGAACCAGCCGGGTTGTACCAGCAGTTCCTTCACAGCTTACGATACACACAGCACTAGCTAAGCTAGTGACAAATTGAATTTTGAAGTAAGTATGTATTTAGAAGATAAGAAATGTGAGAAGTTCTTTCTGGGTTTTAAAATTAAGTCTGTTTTGGATTAGAAGAAAAAAACCTGAGAGTTTGGTTCTATACTAATATTTAAGTAGGCTAATAGCAAATATTCTGGCTAATACTGAAATTAGTGAGGTTTTCCTACTGTGATGCCTTTTTCTTTTTTTATTCACTGCTTTAAGCTGTTTTACAAATATGCTGAAACTACAGCTTTGAATGGCTTTAACAACATAGGAGCTATTGATTTTTGCACCCCGTTCCAAGAGCTGATGAATGTCCTTTTTCCACTTCAGGAGAAGAGAGATGACAGCTCTTCCATCTGTTGGGACTGAGAACCTTTGTCACTGAAAAACAGCTAGGCCTTTTTTCCTCCTAAGGGAGGAAAACCAGAAAAATTTGGCCATGTAGATGTTCTTTAATAGACAGTGCTTAAATTGAGAGTCTATAGCAACACAGGCTGCTTTCTATAGAGGGTTTGTTTGTGTCCCAGGCACCAGAGCCAAGGGAGACAGCAGCATTATTTGCTGGATGTTGCTGTTACTGCAAGATAAATACAGCAATTCTTCTTTTTATCTGTGAAGTGCCTTTCAGATAAACAGTCTGAGCTGAAGTAAAGCCCTTTGCCGTTTAAAAACAAAACCAGAAAAGATCTGTTTTCCCAACAAAAGCAGGACTAAGCAGAGATGGCTTTGGACCTGATATTTAAGACCAGCATCTGATACCATCCCACCCAGGGTTACATTAGCAAGAGAGAGGGGAAGAAAATAAAAAAAATTAAAAAAGGAAGTTCAAGAAAAATGCCTGAAGAAATGAGACATAGAAACAAGACAATAACAAGGGTGAAATTTGCAGGACCTTTGCTGTCAGGTTCTGCAAAATCAAAGTCAGTAACAAGCCCTGGCTGAGAAGCAGGAGCCCAGTGGGGCCATTAGAACTGGGTTAGGACTGAACTACAACTCTCCAGTGGAAGTGTGCTTTAAGCTGCTGAGTGCTGAAGCAGCATTTTAGGAGGATAATAATCTGGAAGAAATTTTGTTCTCTATTTCACCTTTGAAAGACTAGAACATAGAAATGCTTTTGCACATAAGAATGAGACCCAGGGACTAAGTTTGCTCCTCTTCCAAGTTCAACACACATTTAACTACATTACATGCCGGCACTTTCATGTACGAGTAACATACAACAACTGTTCAAATACAAACATGTTGTTTCCTGTTGCTGAATGCATCACATGCATCTATTACCTTAGGTCAAAGAGCTGTCCCTGCACCCTCTGTATTTCCCCAATACCAAGTACAGATGCTTGTTCTTGAAACCTCAAACAGTGGAAGCCTCTCTTTATCTCTAGGCTACCTGTTTCAAGGCTTAATCCTCCTTTCAGTTTTTTCTGATTTATAACCTAAATCTTCCCTGCTGCAATTCGAGCCTGTTTCTCACTGATCGCCCTGTAAAAGACCACAAATGCAGTCTCTACCTCTTTGCAACAGCCTTTTATATATTTGAAAGCTCTCTCATGACACCTGAGTCCTACCTTCTCTGTATTAAAAAAAAAGAAATATATTTTATATATATACTAATATATAGTATATATATATATTTTATATATATATACACATACATATATACACACAAATCCAATTCCTTCAACCTTTTCTTATTAGGATTTTATTTTTCCTAACAGACTTCTGATGACTCTTGGTTTTTTGCTGAGCTCTCCTAAATTGGTCCATATCCTTTTTGACCTTAGGAGAATCAAGGAGGACTAAAGAATTCCTTCTGATGTTTAACACAATATTCCTGTGTTCCTGTCACACACTCCAGATGGTGTTTGACACCACTGACAAGAGATTGTTTACCTAAGTTCAAGTTAAAATTGACTATTAGTGCACACCTTTTCTTGTATGGCTGATTCCTAAGGAATCATTATCCATCCTCTGCTTCTACAGTTAATTATTCCAATCTAAATATAGAAGCTTAAATCTGTCCTTTCTACACAGCCAAGTTTGTTTTATTTTTCCCATAGTGTTTCAGTAGCAGAATGTCTAACATGATTTTATATTCACAGGATTCAGACTTTGTCTTCTAAACATCCTTGTGTGTTTTATAATATTTTTTGTCATGACCTAAGGACTGAATAAGCAGTCTCTGTCCTTCATTCAAAGTATTTAATAAAAATATGGAATACCAACTGGGCTCCTGAAAAGTCCCATTTGATATATCTGTCCATTCTGACAGATTTTCTAATGCATAAGTATATAGACATCTACAGCTTCTCTCCTGTCTATCAGAACTATCAAGCTGTCAGAATAGAGAAGTGAATTTATGACTTTTTTCTTTTCTTGATTAACCTTGGTTTCTTGATTACAGTTATTATGCATAATTATAATCTTCCAGTTGCTTACAATAAAATTATTTATTTCTTCCAAGGCTTTTCTAAAAAATTAGTTAAATTGACAACCTTGTAATGCCAAGGTTCTTCCTCCTTCCTTCTTTTACAGATGGCATTATGTTTGCCCTTTTCAATCAGGTTTTGCTTAAAAACTATCATGCCACTGAAGGCCAGCCAGTTTCAAAAAAACCTGGAGTATTTCTTGCCTGTATGCCTATGGAGCCTCAGTCTGGTGGGGGTTCTCAAAGTAGGAGTAACATTTACCACCAGCATGAAGACCTGCACAAAATGCAGCAGTGGCAGAGTAGAAGTTTGAAGTCCAACATTTTCCTCTGCCTGGAAGGAGTCAAATCCATGTCTCCTATCAAAGCAGCTCTAGATATGAAATTACCTCTCAGGAGGGCACAGCAGGGAGGAACAGGGATTATGAAGCCTTGCAGCCCTTCTTACAACACCACTCCTGTACTTTATACCAGTCTTTGCTTAGTACAGAAGCTGTCACAAGGATCCAAATCACCCCTCTGTATTCTTCCTCTCTCACTTCCTGTGCCTTACAGGGCACAGGGGGACAGCTTCAGCAGGACAGGAGAGTCAGAGCCCATCATGCTGATGACAGCACTGACCCAGTGTCTTTCATCTCCAAAGCAAATGTTCCACTAACACAGGACATTAATATCTTCAGAAGTCCCCTCCAAACTACAGTAGGTAGACTACTGCCATCTTCCTAGAGTGTAGCTAATGAAGTTCTACATATTATGTCTCTGTTCAAATTACTATAATTGACAATATTTAAAAATATAAATCATTATTCATAGATATTCTAAAAGTCAATCCTAATATTAGGCAAATCTGTTTAGAACAGTATTTTCTGTTTCACCCCAGTGTATTGAATTCATTAACATCAGCAAAACTGAAATCACCTTGCTAGATAAACACTGATTGAGGCCATGCACTTAGAAGTACTGACATAGTCTGTGTACCTGAAAATACCACTGCAAGAATGCTTACTCACTCCTTATATTAACTATAAGAAAAATAATATATTAATTTCCTAATACATAGAAATACCTATCTCAATGCACCCAGACATACAAAGCAGTGATCACATTCAGAAAGCATAGCCTGAGAAACAGTTATATATGCAAAAAGCATATAATCCCTCCCCCCAACAAAAATATCTTTTAATGGTATCTTTCTATATACTATATACTTGTAATTCTACATACTATTATACTTCTAATTCTATATACTATATACTCATAATTTGCTTCCTAACAGTGACAAAAAACCCATTATATTTAGCATATCACAAATTTCTGATCACCATAATCATCCTCTATGCTGGATCACTTTAAATGTTGAAAGGAAAAAACAAACAAAACATGGACCAACTAAACAAAAAGTCCCAACCAACCAGCCAAAAAATACCACAACCAAAACCAGAAGATTACATTTATCAAAACAAAAGTATATGGAATCTATTCATTATTCCTTACTTTAGGATGGACAGAAATAGTACAGGTAGAGCAAGAAAAGTAGGCAACATAAACACAGAATGTACTGTAGCTAAGTTAGGAAAATAATAAAAACTACTTTATTATAAGGTACAAAGCATCAACAAGTGCTTAGAAAAGATGCTTGCAAAAGACATGATCACTGTTATTACAGAACCATATAACATGGGAATGCTTGTAGGTGCTCCTCTTATACATGTGGGATTTAGCAGCAAAGAAAATGAATGCAAATAAAGCAATAAGAATCCTCTCCAGACTTTGGTTTAGCCCTGCATGGCCTCCTTTGTCATTCCAGATGATCAATTGGTTTTTAGTGCTAACAAGAGCTTATATCTTGCTAACATTTGCATGTTTGCAGGCTTAAAACTGTAAACCCTTGAAGCAAAAAAGCTGACAAGTTTACTGGAAGTAACCACAATATCTAAGCAGCTACACAGTTTATAAATCCAGGACAATTATATGGTCTTCAGGCTTCATCCATTCCTCGTGGAAGTCTATTCTAAAAACTTTTACCTTCAATTCTTCAACTACAATTAAGTTTCCTCTTAAATCAATGGATTAGGCTGAGAACACCTCCAAACACAACCAAAATGAACAACAGCATAGGAACATGTCCTGTTCTGAAACTCAGGCACAGAGCAACACCTCTGATCACAGAAAAGGGCCTAAAGCTAAGAAAAACATTGTCTCCATAACTCAGTGGAAGAAAAAGTGACCACATCTGTTTTGCAGAAAACAGAAATGCCTACACTGCAGTTCCCCTAAAATGCTGAAGTTTGTTTAAAATGCTGAAGTTACGTTTCCTTAATAACACAGTTATTTGTGGGGAAAATAACAACCAACCAGCCTAGAAAAGTAGATAAATCCTTGTTTATGGATAGCCTGATGCTGTGGGGCACACTCAGCGCTTCAGGTGGAAGGCTGGCAGTGGCCCCAGCCAACTCATGGGGAACTGGGAGCACAGCTGGAGTCGAGCTGATGATGATGCCATGCCAGAGAAGCCTTAGTGCCCCACAAATAACATTCAAATTAATTGTGTACAAGCAGAAACAATGGCAGCCCTTCCCCTAGGGTAGATCTCAACTAACTCTTTTTATACCCACTTGTCTCCTAATAGTCTAAAACTCAGCAGAGTCTGAAATTGAAAGGAAACTGATTTTTCTGTAATTTTTAAGCAAACATCAACAAGACTTGCATCAACTTCATATGGAAACAGAACTTCAGCTGCACAAAAAAATCCAAGAGAAGCCTTCTACTCAAGGAGTTTATGTTTTTTCTCAGAAAGGAGAAACAACAGACTAAGTGCAAGAGGATACAGAGCTACAATTCCCAACTTCCACTGAATGGAGAAACTCACTGACTTCAGTCAGGGGCAGTAATGCACTGGAGAACAACTAAATGCCTCTGGTACAAGTGTTGAGTACTTGTGAGCAGATAAACCTCACTGACAGATTTCCTGAATTTGGTACAGAAGTACCGTTCTTTTGAAATGACAATTTACATTCCTACAGTCTTGATCTCCTCTTTGCAGAGAACATCTGAGCCTTTTCCAGTCCATCCACAAGTACCAGACTACCTTCTCCCAAATGGTATAACTGGTATCAATATAACTAAATATTGGCAAACCATTTTCTTTCAAGTTTACCAGTCCAAAAGCTTTCCCAGCTTTTTGCAGCTTTATGGCCAGTGCAAAAAAACATTGATCAACTGCCAATATATTTGTCTCCTTTGTAAGTCTTGGAAAGCACAGAGAAGTCTAAGGCTGTAGTTTACCAAGGTAGGTTTTCAAGTTCTAATTAGAATTCCTGTTTCCATACTTGGACCACGTCAGTTCTGCAACTCAGATCTTTGAAGCATCAATGCAAGAACTATCATCCGAACTCATCAACCAGTTAAAGAATGAATTGAGTAGGACACAAATATTTTGACAGGTAGATAAATAGATGAAATGTCCAATTTTACAAATTTCTCCCAGGAAATTAGAACACATGGTATAATACCCCAGCTTCTCTAGCAACAGAATTTTTACACCGTCTCGTAAGTGCATCAAAAGGGGAAAAAAAAAAAGTATCATCTACAGTCTGACTAACCAGAAATTTTCCTTTCTTCTTATTATGAATAATGCTGAAAACACTACAGTAAATTCAAATGTCAGAATCTATTAAAAACCCCTTTCTAGAAGAGGTTTGATTTTCAGGGGAAAGAAATCCATACAGATCTGACTTATTAATGGTTTATAAAAAATTAATTCATGCCAAGAGCAAATTAAATGTTCATCTTATTAAAGAAAATATAATGATTTCAGTGAAGATAAAATAAGAAATAGATGTTAAAACATATTAATGGGATTAATCTTAAAAATGTATTGTCTAGAAAAACCACAAATGAAATGCTAACATGATAACTAAACTATTAAAAATATTCTCCACAGCTATTTTTAAGTTAAATTTTAAAAGCATTTATTTTTCTGACACTTGATCACTTAGGACCAATAATTCTAATATGATATAAATAATTTTTTTGGCAAGCCTTTGCTTAACCCCACAGTGCTCCTACACTAAATACTATTTCTTTAATGAAGTTAACACTATGTTTTTAAGGGAACGGGGATTTGAGTTCCAATCCTGTATTTCTTTTGTGAATGTAAGTAAATGATTTTCTTAAACTAATACTAGCTTCCTAAAAGAGACTTTAAGGAAAAGATTTTGTAAAATGTAAGGCTCTCAAGTAAAATCAGCATGCACATAGGGATGTATATATGGATGTTAAAATACTTCTATCAGCAGCAGTATAGGGTATAAAAACAAAGTAACAAAAAGGGACAACATCCTTTTAACAACAATATTCAAAAATGATGCTAAACTAATATTACCAAGAATATTTGTTTTCTCATTGTTACACAGAGGTAAAAACTGCCTCATAGAATTTGTACTCTGATATTTTCAAATGATCAAGTAAATTCTAGTATTCCCACTTAAACGATAAAACATCAGTTAGTACAAGAAAAAGCTTATGGTTGGGTAGAGCAGTTACAATGCTGAAACATAAGTTTTAGGCAGCTATGACATGAAATAGTTTTAAAGTTTCAGGTAAATATCTGCAATGAATATCTGAAACAAATATTATGTCCCTTTTCATTTGCATGGACTTTTTCACCCAATACATTAGATGCAAATATCACATCTCAGGGATACAGAAAATAAAATCTTTTTCAATTGCAATCATAAAGAAAAACAGCAAATGCCATGCTTTGTACTCAGCCACAATTTATTTTAAACTCTAGCAAAATTGAGGCATTCACCACTCATTGCAACATCATTAAATTTTCCAGGTACCTCTCCCTGTTTAATCACATTATCAGCTTTTTTTCCTGATCTTCTGCTTCACTATTTTCCAAGTGCTTACAGTACTCGTCAGGTTGGTGTCATCTACAGATTTAATAAGCACATTCTTGACACAAAGGCTTTTTTTTCGACAGTGAAATATTAATAACATTCCCCTATTATAGCTTTTTCAACAGTTTTTTTTATCCAACTACAATAATTCCTTCTGTTGAAGTCAAAATATGACACCTACTGCTTGTCCTTTACCCACAATGACTGTTATTTTAGATGAGATGAACATTAAATTGGTTTGACACATTTTGTTCTTGGCAAATGTATGTTTACCATCCTTTATCTCCTTTATTTTTCTAGGTGCTTACAGGTACCTTGAATGACTTCTTCCAGTATTTTTCCAGTAGTTGAAGTAAAGTATGTAAAAAATGAATAGCTGAACAGCTGAAGTTCTGAGTAGAACAGATGTATCAGCTATTAATTTAAACACTTTTAAAAGCTTAGTTGATTCAAATTTCATGCAACCTAAAATAGCTGGGCTTCTTAATACCAGAATATTTTCTTCTTAGAAATACGGTTGTGACATTTCAAGAGTTGAGAGAAAATGACCTTATTCAAATATTTCACTTATTTAAACATAATAAAAACGTAACACCCAAAAACCTACGCAATGTTCAGTGACACAGGTTTCAGCATGCTGAGGCCAATTATTTTTTAATTTATTAACGGACTGATTTTACTGAGTTTTCTATTATTGTAGTTTTTACAGAACTCAGGACACTCTTTCAAGCACTAGTACAAAAGACAAGGGAGATCACGTGTATTTTCCACCCTATAGCAGAACCAACAGCTGTTATCACACCATGGCTTTGAACAGCTCAGATGCTGTTCTGCATCAGCTGTAACCCCCTAAGAGAGAGATAATGCTCACCTTGCTTTATTTAAAAGATCTCCAAATGGGCTGTACAAAACAGATGTCAGCAGAATTTTGTTACTATAAGACATGGTGAGGCAGGTCACTTCTTCCACATTACTTAAAAACAAAGCAAGACACTCAAACCACCAATTACTTACATGTTTAAGAAACAAAAGGGACATAATGAGAAGGAACAGACAGTTTTCAGTTTCCTACCCTATGAGCTCCTTGCTCAGCAAGCCCTGACTGCCTGTTTGACAGAGAATGTTTAACACAATCTACTGCAATTTACTGCACGGCATCTCATACTGCATTGACCAAAATCCTGCTGCAACTTCTTTTCCTATTACAATCCCATCACATCTTCAGGTGAAGAAAAAAAAAAATTCTGGAGAACCTGCTCAATTAGACTGACACTGAAAATTTTAAGACTATCAAATGGCATAACTGCTCATCCACAACTGGCATTTACCTTAGTCTTCAATGTCTACACTGTGAGACAAAAACATCAGGACCAAGATCAAGATTCACTTGAGTAATATTTTTATATATGCAAAGATCTGGCTTATTTTCTGTTGACCATGACTTTTGTATTGAATGGATACGTAACATGCTTAAGTCACACAATTTACTACAGACTTACAACTGCAAATAAAAGCTGATAGGTGACTGTCTTCAGTGTAAAACCTAGCAAAGGAGATTATATTGTTAGCAGAAATATCCCCATTCGCAACTAAATTGTGTTTCCCAGGCTAAGCGCTTTAAGAAGATGCATTTCCTTTTCACAGCATGAGGATTTGATGCTGTGATGGGTATATTAATACCAGGCTGCCAGAAGTGCTTAGTAATCTCCTGTGGGTGCAATCAACCCTGCTCACACTCCCTTCATCCAAAACAGGAAGGAGGAGTGAAAAGACTATTACCCATTATCCTGCAGAGAGAGAACAGCTTTGATGGAGACCTGAAGGAGTCTGGGATGTGTCAGGAACCTGCCTAATCCAGCAAAGGCTGTGACATAAGGCAGTTCAGAGAGAGAGGTAGTGACATACACTTGTTTTTCTGATAACCAAGATCTCTCTATTCCCACATAAAAATAAATAATTAAAAATACCAGCATCAAAAGATGAACCAAGGAAATACCCACGAAGCTCCAATGTTGACAAGGAGAACCCTACAGCTGGAGAAGAGGGTTGTCTTATGAATTCCTGCCATATTCCAAAGCTAAGGCATCTGAATAAGAACTCTGTGGCTCCCTCCACTTGAGATCCAGGTGCCAGAGGCAGGACTTGTCCAAAAGCCACATCCAATAGTGGGTGACAAGAACCACTTACACTGTGCCCTGTAGGTTAACATATACAGCCAGGAATGGAAGAGGTGGGGTCAGAATCCTTCCTCGGGTAGAAGAAAACTCAACCTGTCAGGCACCTCAGAGAGGCAAGTCTTCTTCCATCCAATTCCAAGTGCTTTCCTAAACTTGGAGAGAATTTGCTGCATATCTCTTCAGTTAGAGAGAGAATAGATGTGTGTTTACATCCCACGGGCAAATTATCTGTAAATATGTTTGATGAACAACAACTTTTCTCTTTTCATTTATTTTTGAGGTAAGATCCCGAACACCTCAGGGCATCTCAATTAAGCATCCAGAATTTACTGGGAGGAGTGCAACTCAGAGTGCCTGTCCACAGCCTACTGGAGAGTCTGGTGATGCATTTCATGGCTGCACATTAGAGGGCAGAGTATTTGCAGGCAGAGTGAGCTGCTTCTATGGCCTCAGAGTACTCAGTGGGAAGTGGGAGAAACTGGGTTATGCACCCTGCTTGGTTCATGCATTGTACATTACACAGCCACCCAATGAAAACAGGAAATGCCCAGAGCATTGAAGTCAAGTCTGAGTCCCCTGACATTTGGCTGTGGAGCAGCTTGCAAAGGAGACACGGGTCAC
The DNA here is from genome assembly GCA_013399915.1 of Illadopsis cleaveri. Taxonomy (NCBI): domain Eukaryota; kingdom Metazoa; phylum Chordata; class Aves; order Passeriformes; family Timaliidae; genus Illadopsis; species Illadopsis cleaveri. The sequence continues at coordinate 227,101 of VXBB01017781.1, read as the reverse complement.
ACCACATGCCTATTACACATTTGTGACTGAGGAGCATGAAGGAGAACAGAGTGGAAGAATTACACTGCAGCCCTTAACTTTTATTAAAGGATAACCAAAACACCCTCTCCACACACAAAACCTGGATCACACTTTGTATTGCAATCTGACAAACATTTCATTTGTGGAACACCATGTGTCCAAGGAAAAAACAAAAATCTATTAAATAAATGAACTCATAGCCGCAAATGTTAAATGCATTTTTTTCTGTAAATTGTTACACAAAGTGCTACAGATCATCCTCATCTGTTTCCAGCTGTGATCTAATGCTTTAGAGGGATGCATAAAACCTCATGCACCTGGAGATTAGGAGATTTCTATAACTCCAGTTGATCAGCTTGCAAAACCAAAGCTTAACATTTTACATAATTTGTACTTTATATTTAAAGCGTGCATGATGGTTTCACATTCAATAAATTTTACTGTACTCATTTTCACATTAAAAATATTCTTCACGTTATTTTCAGATTACTTGTTATGAATTAAGCCTTTCTACGGGGGGGGAAAGGGTGAATCTTGCAAAACAAGCTTGGTTTTTCAGCTATCCTGAAGGATTCCCTCCACCCCTTGTGTCTATTTAATAGGTTAAGTCTCTTTACTGAGACTAGAGAGTACCATAACAGTATTAATAACTTTTAAGAGAAAGAATCAAATGGCTTGCAAATTAAATATTTTTTTTTTTAAATGGAGTGGAGGGGGGAAAAAAGCTAATTTTTACTGACATACTTACTCTTTATCCTTATTTTTAAGGCATGATTGGTGGAATACTACCTTATGGAAGCTGATGGCAAAACTCTCCTGCTCCTTTGATGAGAAATATATTGGAAGGGAGGCAATAGAAGGGAGAAAAAAAGCTGCATTTCTCCAAGCCTGGTGCCTGCTACTGGAATGTTGTGGTGGAATGGGGTTATGCAGAAAGCAACAGGGATGTGTTAGAGTTAAATACAATGTTCAGAAAACACAAAAGAAACTGGAATGTTAATGAACCAGAGAGCACAGTTAGAATGCAGAATTAATTTGCAGTCAAGTCAAGTGAAGCCTGAAATCTGCTATTGGATTCTGCTACTTGTTGTCTGTAGTGTGTGTTAGGTTCTGAGGCTTGCTTGTTTTGTTTCCTCATTCTACTGGGATTTAGCATTTAAGAATAAACAAAACTTAAGTATAGGTGTCACACTAATGACCCAGGAGTAGAAGGCTTTAAAATTGCTGATTCTTGGCCAACTGAGGTCAGTTATACTCTTAAACCTTTTGTAATAAATTAAAAAAAAAAAAAAAAAAAAAAAAAAAAAAAAAAAAAAAAAAAAAAGAGAGAGACAAGACAGTCCTCTTAAGTTGAAAAAAACAGGATGGACATCATGGATGAAAAGAAGTTCCACATAGTTCCAGGCAAGAAACACACTTGTACAGTTCCTCGCAAAACTGCAATTTTGGCCCCATTTCGCAGGAGTAGAATAGCGGAGCATTCAACAGTACCTGTCTCATTTTTGAAGTGGCACTACTGGGCTGCTTGCTCATGCTAATTTATTTACCTTTTCTTAGCAGCACCCACACCTTATCTATTATCAGCACTACTGCCCCTTTTCACCACCCTGGGCTCACTCACAGAGGCTTCCACAAAGGTACTGAGATTCTGAATTAAAAGATACACACCGGCTTCTGCAGGGACATCAGTAAGTATTTTCTATCACTGCCACCTTGTTTTGCAACTTAATAGATGTTCTCTCACTTCTCTAGTAACTTCTGTGCTTTTCTAGCTCTTCTCTTCTGTCTTACCCATTGTGTGTGTGCCCAGTGTGCTGGCTATGCTCTCATATCCTTGCTGAACTTGTGCACTAAGACTGAAGTTTCGTCATCCAGTAACCTTAGCTTTTCATCTCCATTCCCAATAATTTCAACGCACGGTGTAAATGTTTGCTGTCAAATATGATTCACATTTAAATTAATGGAATGCCCAAAAGAAAAACATGGTCATTACTTTTTATGAGTTGCCCATGTTGAGTGGTACTTGATAATACAGCTCATTTGCACCACTCACTCCTACTGATTGGCAACAACAGGAAGGCAAATCAACTAAAAATCTGGGGAACTAACCTCAGTGTGGAGAACTGAGCTGGCATTCAGACAAAAGAAAATGATCTGGCAATAAAAGAAAACCCTTCACAGATCATTCAGGACTACAGGTACTTTTAATTTCACTAATAGGTCCTGTTTTATATTCTTAGCAGAGAACCATGTAACAATTACTAGGTGAAGAAGAGAAGCTAAGAATGGAAACAGGATAGTTTAAGGACGTCTTTCATAATAATTTTTTCCATATTTTAACATCTTTTTTCAAAAATTATTGTAAAAAAATATTGGCAACCTCTTTCAACTAAATATTTAGTGCATATTACTTTCAGAACACAAGAGAAATAATGGGAAACTTAAGCCCTGCACTGGACCTCCTTTATCTGTAAACTTTTATTGAATCTCCATGTTTTCAAACAATAAATAATAATAATAAAACTGAGCATTTTTATAGCTGTTTTCATCCATAAACTCCAAGGTACTCTTTAGTACGCTTGTCTAACTATAGCCAATAATTTTCCCCTGTTGACTGGTGTGGAATGCTCAATGCAAGTGTAGTCCATTAAAAGGGAAATGAGGAAAAAGATTGTCTTGTGGTTAGTGCCTGTGACTGGGAGTAATAATTCTTCAGTTTTATTTCCAGCTCAGACACTGACTCACAGAATGACCCTGGGCAAGTCACTAGGATAAAGAGAGAAAAAGAGAACAAAGTTTGTACCTTTGATTTAACCACCAAAATGAAGCTTGACTTTCTTAACTGCCAACTATCTGGAAATTCTCTCTGTGTAAAAACCTTGTCCTAATCCCTTGTTCCAGTAGTTGTCCCATCTGAAACTCAGTCTTCATGAGAGATTGAACTGGTTTAACTTGAATCAATTTCAAATTGATCTCATGAATTTGTTATAAATCTCAACTGTATACATGCTTAACCCAACTAAACTCTCACTTAAGCAACAGGCTTATTTAGTAAAATATGTATTTTATTAAATAAAATTCCAAGTCAGCAATTTCAGAGCTTCTGGATTAGGAGATGGCAGTGGTTTATCCTGGTTCACATTCAGCTTTCCTGTGTAAGGCACCTTTCTACCCTGCACCTGCATTTTGTAGGCACTGTGTGTCATGACTCTCCCCTCCTATCATTTAATTGTGTTCAATATATTACATTGTCAAACCATTACTGTAGATTCCTTTTTCCTACCTTTAGCTCAACTTTCACCATGTTGAGACATCTACTCCCAATTCCAACTAGCCAATCTTGCTTTGCAAATGTCTTCGGGGAAAAAAACCCAACAAATCATCACACTCAAAAAACATTCTAACCAGTAACACTGGTCTGACAAGATTAGTATTGATTAATTTACACTCATAAGAACAGTTAAAACTTGTCAACAATTTATGGGGTTTAGACCAAACTGTGAACTACTGGTTTTCTCAATACAAGGAAAACAAAAGCAAACCCATATGCTAATATGTCATGTTGCTGCAAACCTTTTCTATGGATTACTAATAAAAGCCAAGAGAGTATCAATGGCACCGTATTTAAATTATCTATCACAGTCTCAGACATAGGAGAGGGTCTCATGTGTGTTTAACACACTTAAAAGGGAATTCTCATTAGTGAGCGTATACATTTTAGAATCAATTAGATTCTAAATATTAATATCACATAGATTCTAGATAGCCACAAATAGAACCTTCCTGATGTTCATATTTTAACAAAAATTAAGTCACATTTATAAATATTTCAACACAGTTTCTGCATCAATGTACTGCAGTAGGAGAAAAATTTCATGTGCCGATTAGCGGGTACTGCTATACACCCTGATTTGAGAAAGAAATTAACAGCTTGTGTTTTTCTTCCAGAACTTCTCACCATCCCCAGATTCTCTATATAACAAAGTAATTTGTTTGTTAATTGGCATGGCATTATCCCCAGTAAAATCAATGGTTTTACTCCATTAATTTTGAGGTCAGCAGAGCCTTCCAAGACATTTAATTTCTTCAATGGAAATTCTTAAGAGTTAGTTTGTCAAACTGCAGAAAGAAAAATAAATAATAGAGAAATATATTAATAATTTCATGCTGCACATTTCTGCCAACAGGATAAAGAAACTTTGCTTAAAACTATCAGCAGCAAAGAAACACCAGTTCCAAAGAGAGAATATAACTGAACATCCAGTTACTCAGCAAAGGGGTCAAGAGGGAATGAATATCTGGAATTATGTTAAATGGAGAACAAGAATTTTACTTCTACCTCTCTCCATTTTTGTGGGTGAAAATTTGCCATGTTTTCTGTAAATTCATGAATCAAAATAAAATTTGAAAACTATGATTAGGCTGTGGAAGATTAGAAGAAATTTTGTAAACAGAAAAGAGGAGAAATAGCGGAAGACAGAATTTGGTGGTCAGAAAGGTATGAGCGCTACACAGGAGAAGCAGCAGTTCTGCAGAAGAGAGGCTTGAGATAAAAGAACAGAAAAACTGAACAGAATTCTGTTCCACAAGCTCAAAAGCCTTCATAATATGTTCATTGAGCAGCTTTATGATGGGAAGCAAAGTAGCATATAAATAATTGAACACCTTTGTGAATAAAAAAATTGATAATAAACCCATCTGTTAGGTTTTCCACAGAAAAAACACGAGCTTATAACATCACAAAAGCATGTTGACAAGAACTTCACCAGGAAGAAAAGCATTACTTTATAATACTTAATATTCATAAAATCACAGAATAGTTCAGCCTTTCTGATATATACACAGAGCAGTTTCCAAAATAATAACTATTCTCACATTCTCTATCTTTGTTGAAAACAAGTGAATGCTTTTCAGCAAATTTGAACCCTCTCCTTCGTGTTGGTTTGATCCTGAACATAGCAACACTTTACGTGCTTTGTAAGACAGAGGAGAAAAGATGAAAGGAAATATCTGAAACATTAGGAGTAACACCGGGCAAGAAGAACAAAAACTAAGTTCAGTGCTTGTAGCTAGGTATAACAACAACATAGGCACAGAGGCTACAAACATTTTTTAAAATGGCACACAAATGCCAAGAGGGTGTCTCAGGTCTGTATTATGTTACTGCTATGTTATTATTAGCACTGTCATCACACAAAAACTACAGTAGTTATATTTCATTTGCATTTTTTTAATATGTTGCACATTACTCAGGTGGGGACTGGGCATTTTCCTTTACCTTCTGTGGCATAAAGTTGAAATACTTCATATGGTACCATAGCAATCTAAAATTCTAACACAAGTGAACATGTGAGTCTTGGCTCCTGACCTAGCACTCATTCTGTCCTAAGCATTTCCAGTGGTTTGCATGCACCTACAGACTGTATATGAAAATAATTTAATACAAAAGTCCCCAAAATTATACATTTATTGCAGGTTTTAGCACTTGTAGTCAGATTTATGAAGATACTGAAAGCACTCAAATACAAATATGTGCTTAAAATGAGCTCCAGGAGTGCCCACAATGGTTTAGCTACACTTTGGTTTTAATCACCAAGTTGTTTAAACATTTATGCAAATTCTACAAGAAGTCTGCCTGCTTCCTCTGGTCCCTTAATTTCTTTATAAACCTTAATCAGGGTCTGCAGTTTTATTCACATGACCTTAAAGGTTCATGAAATCTTAAACACATAAGAGATCTATGCAGAAGGGAGCCAAATCTTATTCCAGAATTTCTACTGAACTATTTATTTGATTCCCCATGAAAGCCAAGATAAGAAAAAAAAAAAATGTGGGGGAAAGGAAATCGCTGCAGTTTGCACCTACAACATTATCTCAGCTTTGTCCAAGATTGACAAGACACCTCATTATACAAGCAAGCATGAGTACAAACTGCATAGGGACACAGAGAAGACATTTATAAGCTCTGAGTGAAATTTTCCATGCAAAGCCCAAGGGACAAGCCTATGTTGTTTGCCATGTTTTGGAACGAATTTAGTTCATTTTTAAGCCAGTATTGGGTCATGTGGTATAGTAGATTACCTTTTCCTTTCTAATCTAGGTAGCATCTGGTTAATAAACAATTCAAATACACAGGGGATATGGTAAATCACTGAGAAAGAAGCATGGATATAGAAGTGTTCTAATTTATTTAGAGAAAGTTCTCTTAAGGTGAGAAAATGGTAATTACCCCTGCAGCACAGAATCATCAGCATCTACGCTTGAGGAACTGTAAAAAAATCAGTCTAAAAACTGGTTCAACTTAAACAGCCAAGACAGTCCCTACTGCATGGCTCACTGGGGTCCAGACCTAAATGGAACAAGAGAAAGAAACCAAACAAATCTAAGAATGTAGCATTCCAGTTATAACTGTTTGTCTAATTTAACTACTTCCGAGCACCTTTTCCTCTGCCCCTTCCCTGTGTAGCACTAATTCCAAAGCCAGAGTTATTTGACTTATACCTGCTATGAGATATCCATTGCCACTTCACACTCCCTTTTATTGCTTTTCTTTTTCTTTTAATAAACTGCAATTTGGTAGTAACATTAGAACTAATCTGATTTCACCCCAGCAATCTAGAAAGAAAAAACCCCCTCGTTTCTCTCTAATGTTGTGGCACAGAGGCACACACCTTAAAAGGGCAACTTTTACCAGTCCGTTCAGACATTTATTTTAGCACAGGATACATAATATTTATACTGCCAACAACAACCCAAAAATGTTCCAACCTTTAACATATTGAGAATTCCACTGTTTATGGATTATTAGTTCCAGAAACAGATGCTAAAGCCCTAATTGATATTAAGATCAAGTTTACCTTTCTTTTTTTTTAACCTGAAGATATAAAGCTCTTCCACCATTTTGTAGACATCCAGATGGCTGGAAATATTCTCAAAGGCCACACAATTAATTGCAGTATATGGTTCATAACACAGAGCAGATAGTCACTTTATGCGTGCACAGCTAATTCTGAATGCCTTGAAACACTATCATATTCTCATTTAATGAACCTCTCTCCTAATGGTGCCAGGTTGTGATTTCTCCCTTTGGAAAGCAATGAAAAAAAATTATTTCCCTTGCAGATAAATCCAAAGGTGATAAAGGAAAGCTTTAGTCATCCATTTCAAAGAGAGTAAACAATAATTTTGAAATTTTCATTAATGCCACTATGAACATATCTATAATGATTTGTGATGATTCTTAAGACTCATCTGTTAAAGAAAGCAAAGGTTTTTTATTATATTTTCACTCCCAAGATGAATTATTTTTTAAAAATAATATTATTGTTGATGTTATTTTTTAAAGGAAATGAATACAAATTTAGAGCTACAATCACTGGTACTCCATTGGTGACAACAGAAATATGTTTCATTTTACCTAAAGTTCATTGTAAAAGACACTTGCATTCAGTTTGCACCTCTTGGTACACTGGGCACTAAAAAGATGCAGTAATATTCTGCTTTCTCATTGAATTTTCATTTACATAATTTACTTTTTAAAATAGCATCCAAAAAAAAAGTGTGCTTTGTAAGTCCCATGGCTGGTGAACTGGACCATAGGAACACTAACACATATCCAAGAAGCAGGCACATAGATAGTGTCCAAAAGTTTCAATATAAAGTGGCCAAAAAAAGCCTCTGAAAAACTCTGAGCCAGGGTTCAGTTCAACAGCAATTAGTAACAAGTATTTGAGAAAAGAGAGGCAGATGCTCTGCTGGCTGTACAGACTGAGCAGCCATGCCCTGGGGCCTGCCAGTCACTATGATACAAAGAAGAGCACTAATAATTTAAGATAACCAGGCCACTCATCGTCTCCTAATTCTCAACATTTGCCATAGCACATTTTCCTCTTAGCGCACCTGCGGCAAAGCACAGCTTATTACACGGGGCCATTCTTTTATTTCACTTCAACTCAACTTTTATTTATAAACATATGTGTCCTAAATCTTCATCCTGGAACCTTTCTTCTGCTACAGATGTTAATTTTAAATATTTTATAGATTTATATACATACAGACACACACACTGATTATAGATGACTTCTGATTGCCTGTTTTAGTCATCCGATCCACTATTAATATGTGCCTATACTTTAGTACAGGAAAAACCTGGTCAAGTACCCTCATTAGTTAGTCTGGTTTCATACAGAGTTGTAACCCTACCCTATAACCCTCTTTCTCTCCTCCTTCATCTAAGCACACTTTCTCCTCAGAAACTGTAACATGAAGAGCTGCAATGAACCTGGCTGTCTGTGCTCAATGCTTGCACAAACCAAGCTCAGTTTAAATATGTATCCACTCTTCTTTCGTCAGCTACAAAATAAATACATAGCAATTACATTTAAATATCCATCACTTGAGATGTAAATGCAGAAATATTTTTTTTTGCATTTTGTTAACTTAAATTATTATTCTTCACTTAGTAATGACATAGGTTTTGTACTTAACAATGGAGCATAATAGACAAAAGCACATTAAATACGTATTGCTGTGAGAATGGATAAGTTAAGAGATTATTATTATTACCTTAGAAAATATGTGTCTGGTGGCAGGAAGGTTGAAAAAAAACTTCAAGCAGAAATTCCTACTATGTTTAACACACATGCATTATGGCCTGGAAAGACAAGGACTGATTTTCAGGGGAGATAACCAGCACTACATCCCATGAAAGTCCTAAGAAACAAGACCTCTTCAGGGGCCTTGCAAATCCAGGCTTTATTTGCTGTGCATCCACCCCACAAAAGAATTTAAGGAATTTAATGCAAGGCCCCAAATGACCGGTTTGTAACGCACAGAGATAAAGAGCTATTGTGCTGGATGGATTTTCAATGGAAGGCACCATTGTACCTTTTATCAACAGTATGAAAACACAGAAGAAAGAAATATGGCCAGAATTGCTGGAGAGACCCCAGAAAAGCAGCTGGGAGGGGCTGTGACAAGGAGGAAACCAGAATCACTCAGGTGAAAAAAAATCTGTACTACTGCAACTTTACTTCTACTTCTTCTGTTTTACATTTAGGATTAAGAGAGTGTACCAAGAAATACATATGGGCTCTGGTCCACAGTGCCCTGGAGAAGGTCACTAAATTTTGCCCAGCCACAAGAAAATCCTCTTTGGGTTGGTTTAGGAGAACATAATTATATTGCTTATTCCAATGCAACAGTAAAAAAAAAAAAAAGCTAAAAAAATTAACACACTTCATCAGTGAGTATCTGATAATTTACAGTCTCTCTTTTAAATCTGTTTTATGAAAAAAATAAGTGAATAGAAAGATCATTACTGAAATTAGGGGGAGGAGGGAAATAAAAATTTATTTCAACAAATGGTTCCTAAGATGGTTGGGGGCACAGTTACCCATGGTACACATATACAGTATCCAACACAGACTTTACAGGTGCTCTCCAGATTTTACTGCAAGTCTGAGAAAAATAATAGTCCTCTCAAGGACATCCATTTTCTCAGAGTTTAACAAAATAAATCTAAAAGATGAATGGCCTTTTTTCAAACCAGTCTCAAAATTACAGGGATTCACCAGTATGGCAGCCTCTTTGAAAGTGAGAAAGCAGCCATAAACAGTTTAATCTCCTGATTTGATGATGTTTTTATACCCTTCACATCAAAACCGAGCAGCTGGTACGCACTAATGAATACGGCCCATGGCTCTCAGCTTTAAACTCCTTCTTGCTCATTCTAAGTTCCATTCTAACCCAATTTGACACTCACAGCAGCAGCAGCTTCTTGGAAATTTTCGGTTGGTAACAATGTTAAGGGTTGGACCACAGTAAACTGTACTGAGAAAGGAGGCAGAAATGCACAGAGCCAGAATGCCATTCCTGATTAGGAAGCAAAAAAACCCCCATGGGTTAGTTCCAGGCATTTCCTTTCTTGCCGCTTCCCACCACCTCTAATCAGGGTTCTACCTCGTACATATTTGTCATACCCATCTGGAAATGTTCTCCGCATTTTTTCTCCCCATGAACCACAAAATGAATGCAGAAAGCTGCCCTGTTACCTCTTCACACCAATCCTCTACAGCCCAAACCCCATCCCAGCTGAAGTGAGAATCAGGGAAACACACAGCAGAATGCAATGCCACCAAGAGGAGGGGGCAATGAGGAAAGGACAGGAATTCCAGATCTCCTTGGTCAAAAAAAAAAGGCATGTAAGCACTTGAAAGGGTTCAAGGAGCCCCTCAATTGCATGTCCTAGTTAAAACAATTCTTGGGCTTTCACAAAACTTAGTTTTTAACTCAGAGAAACAGGACTTCATACAATCATAGAATCACAGAATTGCTGAGGTTGAAAGAGACATTTCAGATCATCAAGTCCAGGCATCAACATAGCACCACCACTATTCACCATTAAACAGATTATCAAGTGTTATATCCACATACTTCATTAGCACTTTCAGGAATGGTGACTCCAACACTTCCCCTGGGCTGTCTGTTCCAATGCTTTATAACATATTCCATGATGTTTTCCCCATAATATCTATTCTAAACCCTGTGTAACAGACCGAAGCTGACACAGAAGCAGACTGCATTGCTACATTTCATCCCACAGCTGGAGCAGTAACAGGAGCTCACATATTTGCTAGCTGCTTAAGTGAAAAAATCTCACTGATATTTGCAACAGATATTTCATTACCTAGGAACAGAACTAACTCTAAAACATTACATTGGCCACTAGACACAAGATTGAAGTGAGTGAAATAGGTTTGATAGATCTAGAATTTAGGAAGAAAAAGTACATTTCCCTTTAAATCACTTCCTCTTCCTATAGTTATTCATATAAGAATAATGAATTCTCATTCTCTTCCTTAGAGGCTCTATCAATAACATTGCAGAGAAACCCAATTAGCATATAAAGGGTGCAACCTGCTTGAATTGCTTTGAGATTCCTTTGAGCTCATCTCCCAGCCAGACAATATACTGAAACTGATTTAGCCCACTCTTTTTGAAATATCACTGCTATTTTGCTCTTAATATATCACAAACAAAAATACGCCTTCATTCTGACAGAGGGCCACAATGGATTTTGCATAAAGTTGAATAAATGAGAGCAGATGATAACCCAGCAAGATCTAATCTCATGGTTTCAAATAGTATATCTATTTTGCATAAACAAATTAACTTTTGAAAAAAAAATTCTCAAAACCATTTACTTTATACTCGGTTCAAAAATGGTGAAATCAGAAATTATCCCAAAGCCATGCTGGTCCAGGAGTTTTGAAGTTACTTTGAAAACAGTCAAAACTACTCTCATTTTTGAGGGGGGATGTATCACATTATCATAGCTGGAGATGCTTCACTTGTTCCCATATTTATATTTCCAGTCCTTTTTTCCAAGGCTGGTAAAACACCAACCTCAATACCATCTTAGGGAAATGACTGCATGGGTTAATTATACAATGTGTGAATAAAGTATTTTCTTCCATCAGTTTTTTATTTCCCCCTTCCAGTTCCAATCAATGTTCCCTTGTTCTTCTATTCAAGCTTTAAAAATAAAATACAAATTCACATCCTGCTTTTCTTTACTGTAATCATTACTGTGTCTAAGTTTACTGTTCCCCTCTTATTCATCTCTCCTTAAATAGTCAAAGGCATTTCAGGCTCCTCATATGATATATTTTCTCCATAAACACTTCATTCTCATCTTACCTCTAAACCCCTCTCTCTCTCTCCCCAGTGTCTTTCTGATGCAGCAATTGGAACCAAACACAGAAGGTCAGGTGAGGGCAAAGCACTGATTTTTCTTGGGTTTTTAATAAAATCATAGTCATAGTGTTCTCAGCATTTTCCCCTCCCTCATAGTCACAACTTTTGAACATTTTTGTATTCCTTGTCAGCTGTTGCACATAGAAGCCTGAATGTAGCTGTCTACACTGATGTAAAGATCTATTTTTGACTGGATGCTGTCAAGTTAGGGCATAAAATTAATTTCTAAATTTAAACATCTGCATGAATATCTAGACCTGAAATAGTTACCCAAGCTCTACGTAATGAAGAAAAATAGGCACTTTATGACACAAATTCAGACATGGATTCTATGAATTGACTGCATCCTAAAAATGCAGTTTCTTCCACCAGTTACAATTGAGATATTGACATGTACACCTTAGGCCTGAGGAATCCTACCCAATTAACCATCTTTAATTTTTACAATTGCATCCATTGGAATTGTAAAATTGGAATTTACGTATTTCTGAATATGT